>JARHVA010007302.1:312500-430000 GCA_037957365.1 Torreya grandis | reverse complement strand
TTATTGTCATTCAGTTAATTGTTTTTACCATTAAATTTATCCACCTTAGATGTAATTTCATCAATATCAACAATTATATGAGTATCAAATGCCCCATAATTGGTCATAAAATCCAATATTTATTGATCATTAGTGAAGATTTGGAAATGGTTAACATTATTAGGCACTAAAGGATAAGGGATCAACTCAATGTTGTAATTAAGAAAATATTGATTGGGAATGAGGTTGGCTATAATACATGCCAACTCATTAACATCTTGGTTTTCTCCCCTTATGATAGAAATGATGCCAAAGGCATGAAAGGATTTAATCAGACCCAAACCTTGAACTTATACCTTTTTAGGTGTGAGAGCTTATGTTGGTATTTACTTCTAACTTGATTAACCACTAGTTCTAAATTCCCATAAAGTAGTAGCTCTATTAATTTGATTTTTATAGAAAATTTTAAGCCTAGGATAAGGTCTTTTTATTCCTCAAGATTGTTAGTACAATGGAATGAGATCTTATAAGAAGCATGGAACTTTATATTAGTGGGTTAGTTAAAACAATACCAACACTTGATCCAGGATTACACCTAGCACCATCAAAATACAACTTCTATAGTCCAATAAAACATGAGTGCTTTTTGGATCACATACCTTATTAGTCTCTAGGGTGAAAACCTATAATTCTAAGTATATTATGTTGACCATCTCATTCATATCATTGTACTTAGTTATCATATGTTTTAGTCTTGGTTCTCGCTTAACCCTAATTTGATTGGGGGCTCCCTTCCAAGGTAGCCACATATGAGAAAAATCTATGGACATGTAACCATTAAAAGCCTTGGTTCATTCCCTACTCAATAAAATTCCATAAACATCAGATATATCAACAACTTGAATATAAATGAATTGCTACACCATAGGCTTAGAATCTAGTTACATGTGAACATTTAAATGTTTTCCAATTACCCTAACTCTAGATTTGTCTTATCAAGTTACCACTCTATCAAATTTAATAGGGATTAGGCCTATTTATTTGAATATAACTATAGGCATGATATTAGTATATGCTCCTGAATCTAATTATCAATTATGTAAGTTCTTATCAAACATCCAAATAGTGAGTAAGAAAGGACGAGATTCAGCCTTGGCCTTGTGCATAGTCACATTGGCATGCTCAGTCTATGGTGGATTGTTGAACTTCAATGATTCCAATAAAAGGTCCCTTTACTCTGTAGTCTATGTAATTTCATATAAAGTGATATTAGCCTTTATCCTCTTCATGTCTTTAACTATTCTATAACTAGTCTTAGAAGAATTAGGAATTTTAAAGTTGGGTTTAGAAGTACTCCCTTTAGGTGGCTCAGGATTGTTATTTAGAGAAGGGGTTTTAGGAGTTTCAAAATTATTTAGAGGTGTTGTGGTATTCAAAGGCTACCTTTACTCCCTATTCCTTAAGAGATAGGCCTTCTTCAAGAACTGTTGAAAGGCTTGTATCTCTTTAGGGATCTCATCAAGTTCATTTTCCTCTTGAAAGGGTAAATCAAAGGTGTCTACCATAAATGCTTATATCTCTTTAGGGATCTCATCAAGTTCATTTTCCTCTTGAAAGGGGAAATCAAAGGTGTCTACCATAAAGGCTTGATCATATTGCTTAGGTATAGAGGTGATTTCACCACTATCCTTGCTAGAGACCACCTCAAACATATCCAAATCTTCTTGTAAATCCTCAAAGACTTTGCAAAATTCTATACAATTAATTTCCCCATGTTTGGCTATGTAATATACCCTATAACAATTAGGTAATGCAATATAAGTGAGGTTAGTTTCCTTAGTATGATTTTTAAAAGATGGCTCATTATTCCTATTATTATGAAAACTATCATTTCGAAACCTATTATTTGTATATTATATCTTTGAAATGAGAAGTTCTTACCTAAACTTTCAGCAATATTTCCACCTTGTTTTTGTAATTGAAGAAAGTTAGTGCTCAACTTTTGGACCATTTTTAGGATAGATTCATTCTAATTTTTAGGAGTTTTATAATTATATACCTGGTTAATATTATCAAATGACACCAAATCTATTTAGTCATTTGGATTTAATCCATTAATAAGATGATTTAGGAATCCTAAATTCTAACTAGGAATTGCATGACTCAATGTAAATTATATTAGGTTTGGGAGTTGATTTAATGCTAGGATATTCTAGTTATTATTTGGGAGTAATTTCATTACAAGCATTTGTGCATTGATGTTTGGTATAGAATATACCCTTTGTCCTTAGGGATACATTTGATCATTGATGGTTACTGCTTTAGCATAGGCTCTAGCTAATGAAGTTATGGTTTGCATGGATCTCTTTAAAAACATAGAGGTCATGGGATCTAATACATCTTTGTAAATCTATAAAGTTAATACATCATCAATATTGAAAGGTTTTATGGTCCTACTAAACATTTTCCTAAATCTATCATTGAAAGATCTAATAGGCTCACTTGCATCTCTTATAATAGTGGTGAACTGATGGTACATAACACAAGGACTCACAATCTTACCAAATTGATATATGAATGCATTATTGAAATCATCTTAGCTTTTGATGTAATTATTAGGAAAGTTTAGAAAAAAATCATAAACAACATCATTAAATGTAAATGGGAATAACCTACAAGATATATCCTCATGTACAACATTAAGTAATATTTAGGAATCCTTAAAAGACTTTATATTTTCCTCAATAGTTACTATACCCATTGGGATAACTGTAGGTAGATATTTCTCAAGGTTTATAGGGAGATCATGTACTCCACTTTGTACATTAATGGAAAACACTCCCAAGTAAGACATACTTGGATGAAGATTGAAATAATAAGTACATTGAAGGGGTGAGGTTGGCAAATATTTGGACCTCCTACTCCTACCTTTGTCATGTCTATATTTTCTATGAACCTCAAGTTCAAGTAAAGGCTCTTTGGTTTTTGAGTGTGATGTTATTATAATCCTTGGTAATTCCATCTTGAAATTTGAGGATCCTACTAAAATATGATGTATCAAGATAAATTTTATCAAGAACAAGAGTTAGTCCTACACATTGAGCTTATTTTATAAAGGTGGTATGAAAAACTATAAAAGGCATTGATCTTTGACTATATTAGCTCAAAGATGTGATTAATTATGTGAATACAATCTATCTTTTCAAATCTAAGCCTAAATGAACCTAGATCTATGAATGATATGCCCACCTTTGATCAAAACATGTTGTTCTATTTTTAGATACTATGGATATTCAAAGATTAAGTTGAATTTACCAAAAAATAAGTATGAATGCCCAAATAACTTCAAAAGAAGCTTAGAGGTACACTAAACATAGTAAAGATAAATGATCCTTACACTTTTAAGTGAGGAATTCACTCAAAAACATAAAGATGCACTAATATTTAGATAAAGTAGACTAAGATCATCAAGGATCAAACGAATTCACCCCTCCTTCTAGAGCAAACAAATCTTCTCTTATTGATGCTACTAAATGAACCACAGGTACTCTTAGTGTTTAAATAACACTTCCCATTTTAGAATTTGAAAATTCAAGGCATGATTTGTAGGTTTTGGCAATCTAGTTACATGTAGTGAAATAATAGCAAAGCAAGATAAATTTTTCCATAATATTTATATAATCTGGTGGTTGGTAGCCGCCTTGGTCCATTTTTCATGAATTTATAAGCATATATGTTAATGCTTAGTTAAATACACTCTAAATTTAGGATATAGGCTACTCTAAATGGATATTTATAATGGAACTAAAACTAAAATGATCTTGGGGTAAAAAAGGAGCAAAAAGAAGGGTAAGGCAAAAAAAAAGTGATTACCAATTTTAGCCTTAAACATTATGGAAAAGCATCCATTTTAACTAAGTATGAATTCAAATTGATATATAATGTAAAATATCCTAAGCTCAAATTCCACTATATACCATGCCAATTTCAAAGGATAGTGTGAAGAATCACAAGTAAGAACCAATTATTCTTTAAAGATTCACTACTATTTATCAAATAGCACATGCACATTCAAATAAAAAGTAAAATAAAATGGATAACAAAATATCTTTTAGCTAATCTAGTAGGTTTCACAAATTAGAAAGTCTATGATTAGTAAGATACAACTCAGAATTCCAAGACACCCTTCAAATTCAAGATCTTAACTAGCAATTGAGAGAAAAGCTAAAAAGTGACAATTAACACATCAAACATGGACAATATTTGAATAATTTATTTGATTCTATTAATTGCTTCAAATTTTACAAAGTTTCTCCAAAATATATTCCTTTCACAAATGGTAATACATGCCTTTATAGTAATATTAGGCAGTATATCAATCAATAACAATATAAAAGTGTATAAGGATAAGGACAGTTGTCTATAGAATTTCTAAAATACACATGCTTTTCAAAATCATACTGACCTAGAGGAAAATATGCTAACAAACTAGCATATGCCTTTACAATGGAATATTCTATTTTAAAATGTTAAAAAATTATACAAAATAGAATGTTGCCTAATTGGCTGGTGGGGCCTCTAATTGTCATTGTTGGAGGATGCTCATGGTTTTCTCATGTTCCTCACTAATTAACTCCAGATCCATAATATGCTTCATGATCTACTCCTCATCTTTATTTTCCAAATCATCAAATTCTCTATCATTCCTATCCATGGAATCTTTAATGTTCGTGGCTTCATTTATCCTTAACCCTTCATTAAATATCATGTCCAATATTTTGCTATTATTAGCGCCAAATTTACCTTGGCATTTTCATTTTATTTCTTAGGTTACCAAGGTATCCCTATTTTTGAATTCCTCATCACTTATGATCCTAAGGGCATTGTTTTTTGTAGGCTCTATAAGCATGGTCTTGAGAAATTATTTAATTCTTACAACTAGTTCCTTATCCTCTTTTAGGATCCTTTCCACACCATTTTGTCATGCACTTAAGCTTTGTAATTTTTCAATCACAATTCATAGAATTGTACTCATATGTCCCATATTGATGTTCTTGAATTTTGGGATGTATTTATTTTCTTGAATGTTGATTAGTTGGGTTATTTTGTATTTTGAGCCCTACCACTGGGTGACTAAACTCTTGGTTAGTACACTACCCTTATAATACACTTTACCTTAGTTTCATTGACTTAAGTGTGTCAAAAATATTATAAAATGACTCATCAAGCATGTTGTTAATTAAATCTGGCAGTGATAGAATTTATTGTGTTTGCAATTTTTCCTTCTCCTTTTGCAACTACTCAATCCTCAGCTTAAAACCCTGGATTCCAGCTTTAGCTTGTGCTAAATAGTCCTCAATCACACTTTCCACATCTTCCTCATGGATGGTAGACTCACCTAGTTACTATCCTCCCATGGGGATTAATCCTATAAATGGTTCCACCTTATGAAATATGAATTCATCTATCCCAACCATAGCTATCATGGTCTCTATTCTCTTTAACCTAATAGTTTTAGGGTTAAAATGGATGGTAGTAACTAGCTCTTTGAATTTTGGATGTACTGGGACCTCCACACCTGAGTTACTAGATGCTCTTGGGACATTTATCTTCTTGGCTCTTGGTCTTCCAATGGAAATAATTTTATTTTCTTCTTGTTCCTTCACTTTAAACTTTATAAAAGGTTTCATATCATCTTGTATTTCAACTACAGTAACCCTCATCATGGCCCAAGAATGAGAGAGAGAGGGGGGTTATTTTGGAATTTTCCATAGATGAACCAATCAAGAATGACTTGTCCATGAATTGGGAATTCATCACTGAATAGATTGACTTCACTAGTGGATGAGTGAAAGTAAATCTTGGCCTCTTCTTTGGACCCATAGAGACTAGTGCTAGATCTGCCTTCCTCTTATCATGGAATGTTATTGGGATAAGATATTTTCCTATATCTTCTTTGGGCTTCCATTCCTTATCAGATTCATAGCCTTCTGTAAGTTCCTTAAGGGCACCCTCAAGTGTTTCTCTTGGTTCAAATGATATCATATCTGTGTATTGAATTGGGTAAGGTGGTATTTATGGGAGTGTTGAGGATGGAGTCCCCGCTCTAGGCCTCTCTTCTAATTTTATCTCTCCCACTTTCTCTTTGCCCTTTCCTTGTTCAACTTTAACTTTTTTAACCTATTGTTGGGGTTGTGGTTGTAGTTGGTTAACTTGAGGCTGCTCATGGGTTGTTCTAGATGGCCCAAGTAGTAAGTGATATTGTAAAGGATGCATTTTCCATGATTCATTAGATGGCTTGTTATCCTTGATTAAATTGCATTCAAGCATAATGTTGTGGCCTTGGACCCTAGCCAATACCTCATCATAGTTCTTATCCTTAATATCTATGGTGTCATAGACACTGAGATAATGTATATATTCTAGATTTGGAAGCTTCTTGTCCTTTAGATGCTCACTTACTACATTCTTTAGATCCCACATCTAGAGCTCATACATTTAGAATCCAAATGAATCCTTGTGTGTGGACATGATCTCTACCTATTTCTAATATTTTATTATAGTTTTCCCAATATTTAAGGGGAAAGGGTGGAGTAGACCCTTCCTCTTCTCTTTGTAAGTCCTATCAATGCCATGGATGAGCTAGGATGCAATTTCCTACTCTATAAACTGATTTAGAACATATTTTGGTAGCCTATAAGGTTGGGACATGATTCCTTCTACCTTGGTGATTGTAAAATTAGGGTAATACCATACATCCCCTATCATTTCAACATACTTATTGATGAGGGGGTGGAGTTTAGGCATGGGAACACTTGTGATGGCTTCCACTATAGATAGATAAATGCAGTCACAAATAAATTGCATGTGATTCTTGTACTTAAAGATGTGTGATTTGGAATAGTAATGTGAAATGGTTGTCTTTCCCTATGGTGACCAATTCCTAATCCCCAAGAAGATGATGGAAGTAATAAGGGTATCAAGTGGGTATGACATCATAAATAATTGCTTTAAGGTCTTTCTTTTGATGGCATTAAATTGTTCTCTTATGAAAAAACTATTTAAGTCTCTAATTTGAGGGGTAAGTTTCTCCTCCACCATGTAGTGCATGTATGGGACCCAGATCTTATTCACATAAGTAGTTTAATGGGCATCAAAGGATCAATTAAATAGGTTCATTATTACCCTAATTCCCTCTCTAAATTGGATGATATGGATCTTACACTCAAGTTTTCTAAATATATGAAGTCCTTGGTATAACCAGGGTCTAAGGAAAGAGTCTAGAACATGGTTTTTAGTCCACTCTTTGATTTTGGAAAGGTCTAGATGGGGAGAGGGAGCTTGTATTACTTATAAAAAGAAATAGGAGAAATGCAAGCTACCCCTTTTGATTTCCCCTCCCTAATGATCCATTCATTATCTATTCTATAATCAACAAATATGAGGGAAAGGATGTCAATACAATGTAGTACACATAGTTTTGTTGTGGCATGATGAGGACCAGCCATCTGGATTACAACTAGGTCATAGTGTTGCTTACTCATCTTGGTACTCCTTTGTTCCTCTTATGAAATGGGTTATAATTCTTCTATCATGAAGAATCTTTTGAGCCAAATCCTAATTCCTTGGATGTTCAATGTTGTGAGATCTAATTTGGTATCCTGAAAGATCTATCCCTCATTGTTTATTGTCAAATATAGATCAATTTCCTCCTTCAATTGTTGCCTACTAGCTACCATGCTCTCTATCTTTTCTAATTATTCACATTTAAATATAGATGATCTCTGTGAAAGTTCTCTTACACCTAATAAACACAATTAAGTTTTACTTTGATCAAATTCTAATAGATTGAGTCTGTTTGGGTCAGTTTTATGCAAGTTTTATGGTCTTGGAGCTTTAATGGTGGAATGTATACAGGCTTCAACTTAGACATGTCGTGGATTTTATTTAGACCTTTGCCTTTATAACTTTGTGTTTTTGATCCCATAAGATCTCAAGTTTTGTCTTTTTCTTCTTGCATGGCACCTATTGACATTGGTCTAGACCTTTCATGTCATTTTTCATAGATTCCCTTTGAACACTATCCATTGGTAATTTAAATACCCTTTTTATTTTGCATCATAGGATCAAAATCATGGATTAGCATGATCTATTGATTATAATCTAGGCCTTGAATTATGATTGATTCTTTCTATTGTAAACCTTGTGGTCGTGAGACTTAGCACTTTTATGTATCTTCTTCGTGTTCCAAATCTTTTGTCAGTCCTTTACAAATGAGTATTGGCCACACGGTGAAATCATAGGCCTTTTAAAATTATTTGGTGCCCTCAAACCATTAGATCAATTCCCATGATGGGTCATGAACTATTGATATGTAAAATGGCTCAAATGTTAAGTCAGTACATTATTAAAGTCATGATTTAGACATAAGTTCCTTAATCTAAGTTTTATTTCATACTTATTAAGCATGAAACAAAATTTAGGCTAAGGAATTTATGCCTAAGTTTAATAATTTATAAAAAAGGGGTGAGGGTCTAAATAATCTAGGTCACCACATATGAAAACCTTTGGTTATTTCATACTCTGTGTGACAAGGACCTCCCTTTTTAAAATAAAACATAACATAAGCTCATATTTTAAGGTTCATGATTTTTTTTAAAAAATGCCATGTGGACCCTTATATATAAATTTATACTTAATATTTAGATCATAAGATCATTTACATATTTTACAGGTCAAATACTCCCATTTTAAGCCTTTTTAAAATCTTATAAAGCCATTTTTTCTCCTTCCAGCAAGATTTGGGAGTGCATTTTGACCCTGAGAATAATAATTCATCAAATTAAATTTGATTATCTTTTGTATGTCAAATACACCTTTATAGACATCAAATAATAGTTATGTGAATTTTAATTTTAAGCTAGTGAAGTATTTTATTTTATGGGATGAAAGTTGATAGTCACATGGGTGTCAAATATGTCCTTGTGGACATCAAATAATAGTCACATGAATGTAGATTTTAATATCATAAAATTATTGTGTTCTAATGTGAGAATACTACTTGGAACATCTGTCAGATCTCTTAGTATATTAGACTATGTTTGCTCTATTGGATCAAAATTGGTGATGAAGAATCAATCATCGATCACGATCTAGGAGCTTGTTTGTGGTTGGTCGCCTTGTCAAGAAGGACCAATTTGCTTTTATTTTTTGAAGGTGAAAGTGAAGCATGATGATCCTTTAGTCCTTTTTTATCCTTTTAACTTTTCAATTATGCTTCACTCCATTCGATCAGGTCCAAGAGAGTAAGCACATACCATCAGATCACTAAAAATGCATGTTGTTTAACTTGAAGTTTGGGTTACCCTCATTATATTGGATCAGATTTCATGATAAATATATATTCATAGGATCCTACAAGATGCAAAGAATTTAATTTAGGACCACATAAACATAAAATACTTGGGATTAAGACATTAATACTAAGGTCATGATTGTATTAATGAATATGTTGGGGCCTTAATATTAAAACCTTAGGCTAAGTTGGTAAATATTAAAAGGACCCCACAAGATGAAATTAGTTAGGCTATAAGAAACTTTTAAAAAAGGGGAAATAACTAAGTGGACTAAGTTTCCAATTTAAGTTGTGTTACAAACATGACTAAGCCTAGAATATGCATTTTATACTCAAGTCCATAAATGAATTTCAAAATGGTTATTGATAATTTGGATTTTTGCCTTTATTCAAATTTGAATTGAGGGTTTGCTAGGGTTTTGGAAAATATAATTCTTAGGAGCACCCAACATAGAGCATATAATGAAAATCCAAATGAATCTTATTAGCACTATTAGTCTAGGTTAAATAAAATCAAAACTACATAATCCTACATTTTAACCAAGTGGATGACCTTCAAATTCTATAAAAGACCTTGACATGCTGAAATTTCCATGTTTTATTCTGAGGGTTTCTCAAGAGACCCAATTTAAAAATGGGAGTATGTTGGTCCCAAAAAATGTCAACTCATGGGGGAAACATAGCAATATGTTAGAACATAGGGACTCTAATAAGACAAATAATTATGTCATCCACTTCATTTGATCAATATCATCATCAAAACTAGTTCATAGTTGAAACAAACTTTGCACTTATGGTTTTAAGGTCAAATACTAAGACATATCTATATTGTGTGTATGATTTTATTCCACTCACTATGTGCCAAGGGATTCAATAAATGACTTCTAGGTTCCATGTCTTCAATCATTTACACTGACCTATAGTATGCTAAGCCATTCCTTAGGAACAATGTTTTTAACTTTAGGGAAGGCTTGGGCATTGTTTTGCTTCTAGCCAAGCATCCATAGCCCTAACATAGATACCTTTGGTTCCACTCATGGCCTTATTCCTCTACCATCTAGTTATCCATATCCCTGATGGAGATTACTAGAATCATCTATACCTGAAATCTTTTGATTTTGCATTGTATCTTTATTTTGTGTTTTATTATATCCTTATGCTTTAATCAAGGTTGGGAACTAGGATAGCTAGGGTTTAGGTTATGGTCAAGTATTTTATTTTTGGAAAATCACCTATGGTTTCAATTATTATCTTACAAGGATGGTTATTAATTTCTAGTTTAGGGTATACCCTGATAATTTGAGTTTTCATCCCACAAGTGCAAGTCTTCTTAAAACTAGTTTGAGATCAAGGCAATGGTTAGGGTCTCATGAAAAAATTAGCCTTTTCATTGGTATTTACCAGTCTCTCCATTTTATAACATTATGTTATGTTTCATAACCATGGTCATCTTATGCATAGGGTTCATACCTACAATCTTGAATCGGGGCATTTTTTAAAGTAAACTTCATGACTTCTGAGCTTAGGATTGTCCTCAGAGACTTATTATAATCAATGAACAAAGAAATAGGAAATAAACAAACAAAAATGTAGGAAAGAAAGGTATATAAGGAAAAAAAATATGTACATGCCTATGTACAAGCAAGGGATAAGAAGAAAAAGAACATGGAAATGAACCAACTAGCCTACCTATACTAATCTAATCATCTTATGGTTTGCTCCATGAAGACTTTTGGAGAGGCAAAAAAAATAGTGCTTGAGGTATTTCCCATTGGTGGGAAATGTAAAATCTACTCCTTTTAGGTCTTTGATCTTGAAGGTGTTTTTGCCTAATTTTTTTCTAATTTGGTATGGGCCAATCCACAAGGGTGTGAATTTTCCATGCTTATACTTAGGCTCAAATGCCTTGTCCCAAAGGAGAACTAGGTCTCCCTATTTAAACTCCTTGATCTTTGGCCTTTTATCAAACCATCCTTTTATTATGGTTTGATGTCTACTAAAATCATCAAATGATTTCTCCCTTTCATCTTCCATTTTAATTATATCTAGCTATCTAAAGTTGGCTAGCTCTTGGTTCTCCTCCATGTATTTTTGCATATATATGTATGTGGCCAGTTTAAGAGTGATAGGAAAGATAGGATCCTATCCATACACCAATAAAAATGGTGATGCTTTTAGATCCTAATTTATTCTTATCCTATTATCCCAAAGTGAAAATTTAAGGAGCTTATGCCAAGTCCTGGGCTTATTTATAGAAGACTTCTTGATTTCTTTTATTAGGTTCTTACTTGTTGAGTCAGAGACTACATTCCCTTGGGGATAATGGTTTAATGCAAAATTGAGAGTGATACCATTATCATAAGCCCATTTATTCATCTATATAGATATGAATGTAAATCCATTTTCACATACTAGATATACTAGAGTTCTAAAACTAGTACAAATGCTTTCCTCCAAAAAGTTGATCACCTCTTCCATCCTACATTGTTTAGTGGCTACAGATTTAGTTCACCTTGTATAATAGTCAATGGTCATAAGGACATATTTATGACCTTAATATGAGTTTGGGTTGAGCACCCCAACAAATTTTAACCCCCATTAGGCAAAGGGTTTATCAATCAGGAATGGTTATAGAGGCATTGTTGCCTTTGGCTCCTTGGTGCTAAAAATATGACATAAGTGACATTCCCTCACATGTTTGTGATCATCCTCAAAAATGGCTAGATATTAATATCTATCTCTAATTTTTTTTTGGTTTGTCTTTATCTCAAATGGATGTCCACTACCTATCTTTTCATGAAAGGTACTAATGATTTGGCTGGCTTCTTCTTGTGAGACACATCTCAAGTATACTCCTTCAAAATTCCTTCTATTCAAGATTCGATTCTTGATCAAGTATTGGTTTCCTTAAACCTTAAGGCCTTATTTTCCTCCCTATATATGCCTATAGGACAAGGACCATTAATTAACAAATATATGCTTGAGTCATACCACTCACTAGCTTGAGAGTTTTGTTGATCGACTTACATAATACTTAGCCTAAGTTTAGTACTGTCAATCATCTAGATCAAAACTTGTCATCTTATCATTTTTTTTGTTTTCATCTCCAAGTCACGTTCTTACAAGACTAACATCCACTTACCTTTACGTTATCCTAATTCATTTTGGCTTAACATGACTTTAGTGGTAGGGTCAGGTAAGATGGCATGTACCTTATTTCTAAGGATGAAATGTCTAAATTTATTAATTGCCTTAACTAATGAATATGCCTATTTATCAATATAAGAATAATTTAAGTCATCATTTTTAAAATTAGTTCTCATAAATCAATTGGGTAGTCACACTATTTAATTTTTTGAGTTAGCATTACAGCCATAGTGTGGTTAGATGTAAAAGAATAGAGGTAGAAGTCCCTTGATAAATCAATACTTATAAGGACTAGAGCTTAACTAATGGCCTTCTTTATATCATTAAATTAATTTTTTGAATCTTTATTCCATGTGACTTTGGAATCCTTCTTCATCAAGTCATTCAGTGGTTTGATAATTTCTACAAAACTAGAAATAAACTTTCTTACAAAATTTATTTTACCAAAGAATGACTTTAGCTCTTTTTTACTATTTGGATGTTCTATTCTAGACATGGCCTCCACTCTTTTAGGATATATAGAGATATCATCTTTGGTTATAATATGACCCTATAATTTTCCTTTAGTCACACAAAATATAATCTTCTTAGGGTTCAAGGAAATGCCATACCTTCTACATCTTTCAGAAACTTGATGTAAATGCATGAAGTGATCTTCTCTATTTTTAGAAAAAATTATTCGATCATCCATATAAATAATGATGCATTTAACTATCAAACCTTGGAAGGCATGGTCCATAGATCTTTGGAAGGTGGCTCTTACATTGATTAGTCTAAATGGAATTTTTTTATAATCAAAGGTGTCCCACTTTATGGTGAAAGTTGTCTTCATCATATTCTCTCTATCGACCAACACTTAGTTGTAATTTGAAAATCCATCAAGAAAAGACATCATAGCTGAACCTAAAACAACTTGAATCACTTGGTCTAGGGAAATAAGTGGGTAGTTATCCTTTTTTGATGCTTTATTCAAGTTCCTAAAGTTAATACAAAGTCTAATCTCACCATTATTCTTTCTTATTGGCACAAAATTTGCCACCCAAGTGGATTTTTGATGGGGAAGACAATACTAGCATATAATAATATGTTGACTTCTTTAAAGATCATGTATTCTAGGATAGGGTTTACAAGCCTTTATTTCTACTTGAATGGCTTGTAGCTATCTTTAATAGGTATAATATGTGTGATGACCTTTGAATCAAAGATCTTTAAGTCATCATAGGACCATGCTATGGCATCTATGTATTAGGAAAGTAGCTCCTTGGCTTTATTTTTTCAATGTTTTTGTAAGCTTTTCCAAAATTTACCAATCAAGGTCAATCATGGAGGCCAAAATTAACAAAATTATAATCTTTCCAACTTACCTTGGAAACTTTTTAAACCTCAACTAGTTTGTCTTGACCAAATAGTCACTCTAAAGCAATCATCCCCTTAGGGGTCTTGTTGTCATTCAGCTGAATGACTTTACCATTAAATTAATCCCCATTAGATGTAATTTCATCAGTCTCATCAATGATATGAGAATCAACTGCCCTAGAATTGGTCATAAAATATAATGTTTTTTATCATCATTGAGGACATAGAAATGGTAAACATTATCAAGCACTAAAGGACAAGGGATCAACTCAATGCTGAAATTAGGAGAATCTTGATTGGGCATGAGGTTAGGTGAAGTAGATGCCAACTCATCAGCATCTTGGTTTTCTCCACTTGGGATAGAAATGATGCCAAGGGCATCAAAGGATTCAATTAGATCCCAAAACCTAAACATATACCTTTTCATGTATGAGAGATTACATTGGTATTTACTTCTAACTTGGTTAACCACTAGTTTTGAATCCCCATAAACTAATAGCTCTTTAACTTTATTTTTTATAGTAAATCATAATCCTTGGATAAAGGCTTTGCATTTAGAAATATTTTTAGTACAAGGTAATTCAAACCTATAATAAGCATGGTACTTTATATTAGTGGGGTTAGTTAAAACAATACCAACACATGATCCAACATTACACCTAGCACCATCAAAATGCAACTTCTATAGTCCGAGAACAATATGAGGACCTTTGGGATCTCATACCTTATCAGTCTCTAGGGTGAAAATCCCTAAGTCTGAGTCTATTATGTTTACCCTCTCATTCATAACATTATACTCAGTTATCATATGTTTTATTCTTGGCTCTCTTTAAAACTTGATTTGATTGGGGGCTCCCTTCCAAGGTAGCCAAAAATGTGAGAAATTTGTTGGAATGTAATCATTCAAAGTCTTGATCCATTCACTACTCAATAATATTTCATAAATATCAAGTATATCAACCACTTGAACATTAATGAATTGTTTCACCCTAGGTTCAAAAGCTAGTTACATGTGAACATTTAAAAGTTCCCCAATTATCATAACTCTAGATTTATCAAACTGAGTTACCACTCTATCAAACTTAATGAGTGTTAGGCACAATTTTTTTCATATAGATATATGCATGATATTATTATATTCTCTTAAATATAATAATAAATTATGTAAGTTCTTACCAAACATATTGACAGTGAGCAAGAAAGGAGGAGATTTAGCCTTGTCCTTATACACAGTCACATTGACATGACCAATTTGTGGTAGATTATTGGACTTTAATGATTCTAATAATAGGTCCCTTTTTTATATAATCTACGTAGGTTCATGTAAATTTATATTAGCCTTTATCCTCTTCATTTATTCAACTATGTTATAACTAGTCCTAGAAGAAATAGGAATTTCAATGTTGGGTTTAAAAGTACTCCTTTTAGGTTGCTCAAGATTGTTATTTTAGGAAGGGTCTAGAGGAGTTCAAAAATTATTTGGAGGTGTTGAGGTAGTAAAAGGTTTCCTCTACTCCATATACCTTAAGAGATAGGTCTTCTTTAAGAATTGTTGAAAGGCTTCAATCTCTTTAGGGCTCTCATCAGGTTCATTTTCCTCTTGAAAGGGAAAATCAAAAGTGTCCACCATGAAGGCTTTGTCAGATGACTGAGGTCTAGAGGTGCTTGCACCACTATCCTTGCTAAGGACCACCTCAACATATCCAAATCCTCTTAGAAAGCCTCAAAGGCTTTGAAAAATTCTATACAATCAATTTCCTCATGCTTGGCTATGCATTATACCCTGCAATAGTTAGGTAATGTAACATTAGTGAGGATAATGTCCATAGTCTTATTTTCATAATATGGTTCATTATTATTATTATTATTATTATTATTATTATTATTATTATTATTATTATTATTATTATTATTATTATTATTATTATTATTATTATGAAAACTAACATTTTAAATCCTATTAGTTGGCTTGTTATACCTTTGAAATGAGAAGTTCCTACCTAAAATTTTAGTAGTATTTCCAACTTATTTTTGTAACTGAAGAAAATTAGTGCTCAACTTTTGGACCATTTTTTAGATAGATTCATTTTAATTTTTAGGAGTTTCAAAATTATGCACCTAGTAATTGTTATCAATTGGTACCAAATCCCTTTTATCATTTAAATTGAATCCATTAGAAGGATGATTTACTAATCCTAAATTCTAATTGGTAGTTTCATAACATAATGGAAATTTAGTTAGGTTTGGGAGTTGGTTTAATGTTGGGATATTATGGTTATTATTTGGGAACAAGTTCATCACAAGAATTTATGGGTTGGTGTTTGGCAAAGAATATGCTATTTACCCTTGGGGATACATTTGATCATTGATAGTTACTACTTTAGCATAGGTTCTAGATAATGATGTTATGGATGGCATGGATCTCTTTAAAAACATAGAGGTCATGAGATCTACTACATTTTTGTAAATATTTAAAACTAAGACATCATTTGGCTTGTAAGGGTATATGGTCTCGCTAAACATTTTCCTAAACCTAACATTGAAAGACCTAATAGGATTACTTGCATCTATTTTAATAGTGGTAAACTAATGGTAGATAGTATAAGGACTCACAATCTTACCAAATTTATTGATAAACACATTATTAAAATCATCCTAGCTTGTGATGTAATTATTAGGCAAGTTTAAAAACCATTCATAAGCAACATCTTTAAATGTAAAGTGGAGTAACCTATAAGCTACATCCTCATGTAAAATATTAAGCAATCTTAAGGTAGCCTTAAAAGACTTTATATGTTCCTTAGTAGTTTTTATACCCATTGGGCTAAATATAGGCAAATATTTCTTAGTGTTCCTAGGGAGATCATGTACCACACATGGTACATTGATAGAATACTCTCCCAACCAAGCCATCCTTAGATGAAGATTGAAAACACATGTACCTTTAAGGGTTGAAGTTGGAAAAGATATGGACCTCCTACATCTACCTTTATCACATCTAGATTTTATGTGAACCTCATGTTCAAGTAAAGGATCTCTAGTTTTTGAGTGTGATTTTATTCTAAACCTAGGCAATTCTAGCTTTAAATTTGAGGATCCTACTTGAAATACGATCTATCAAATTAAATTTTATAAAGAACAAGAGTTAGGAATGCACATTGAGATTATTTTACAAAGGTGGTATGAAAAACTATAAAGGATGTTGATCTTTGACTATATTAGCTCAAAGATGTGTTTAAATACATAAATATGATCTATCTTTGCAAGACTAAGCCTAAATGAACCTATCTCTATGAATGATATTCCCACCTTTGATGAAATTGAGTTGTTCTAATTTTATCTACCATGGATATTCAATGCTTAATATAAATTTACCAAAACATAAGCATCAATGCCCAAGTAACTTCAAAGGAAGCACAAAGATATGAAGAACACAATAAAGATCAATGATCCTTATACTTTTAAGCAAAGAATTCACTCAAAAGCACAAAGATGCATTGATCTTTAGATAAACTAGACTAAGATCATCAAAGATCAAAACAATCTGGCCCTCTTTCTAGTTCCAATAGAGCTTCTCCTATTCATGCTACTAAATGAACCATACGTGCTCTTAGTTATTAAAGAACACTTCTCATTTTAGAATTTGGAAATTCAAGGCATGAGTTTTAGGTTTTGGCAATCATGTTGCCTATGGTGAAATAACAATAGAGCAAGATAAATTATTCCATAATATTTATATAATTTGGTGGTTAGGATCCACCTTGGTCCATTCTTCATGAAATTTTAATAATTTATGTTAATGCTTAGTGAACTATGATACAAAATTAGGCTACAGACTACTCTAAACGTATATTTATAATGGAGCT
Organism: Torreya grandis; assembly: GCA_037957365.1. Taxonomy (NCBI): domain Eukaryota; kingdom Viridiplantae; phylum Streptophyta; class Pinopsida; order Cupressales; family Taxaceae; genus Torreya; species Torreya grandis. The sequence goes on along the minus strand of JARHVA010007302.1, from coordinate 412,297 downwards.
AAAATTAAAATGATCTTGGGGTGAAAAAGGAGCAAAGAAAAGCGTAAAGCAAAAAAGAAAGGAGTGATTACCAATTTTAGAACTTAAACATTATGATAAAGCATCCATTTCAATTGAGTATGCATTTAAATTGATATATAATGTAAACTAGCCTAAGCTCAAATTTCACTATGTACTTGTCTAATTTCAAAAGATAGTGTGGAGAATCACAACTAAATATTAGTTCTTCTTGAAAAATTTACTACTATTTATTAGATAGTATATGCACATTTGAAGACATAGTAAAATAAAATGAATGAGAACAAAATATCTTTCAGCTAATCTAGTAGGTTGCACAAATTAGAAACCCTGTGATAACTAGGATACAACTCAAAATTCCAAGACCCCATTCAAATTCAAGACCTTAACTAATAATTGAGACAAAATCTAAAAAATGACAATTAACACATCAAACATGGAGAATATTTGGAGAATTCCTTTGATTCTATTAATTTATTAAAATTGTACAAAGTTTCTAAAAATCTCTTCCTTTTACAAATGGTAATACATGCCTTTATAGGAAGATTAGGTAGTATACCAATCAATAACAAGATATAGGTGTATAAGATAAGGACAATTGTCCTTACATGTTTTAAAATACACGTGTTTTTCACAATCATATTGACTAGAGGAAAATATGCTAAAAAACTACCATATGCCTTTAAAATGGAATATTCTATTTAAAAATGTTATGAAATTTTACAAAATAGAATGTTACCTAATTGGTTGGTGGGGCCTCTGATTGTCATTGTTGTAGGATGTTCATGTATTTCTCATTAATTTACTCCATATCCATAGCAATATTCATGATCTGATCCTATTATTGATCCACAATTTCATCAAATTCTCTATCATTCCTATCCATGGCTTATTTAATGCTCCTAGCTTCATTTATCCTTTCAACTAACTTGAATATCATGTCTAGGATTTTGCTATTACCAACACTAATACAATTTCCTATGTTTTCAAGTTTTCCTTTCCCTTTTGAAAATTATGGATCCTTTTATTCAAACCCTAGAATCTAGGTTTAGCTTGTGTTGATTGGGCCTCAATAAATTTTTTGACATCTTCCTTATGAATGGTACCCTCACCCATTTCCTATCCTTCTATATGGGTTAATCCTATAAATGGCTTCACTTTCTGAAAGGTGAATTCTTCTATCTTAACCATAACTATCCTCATCATTATTCTCTCCAACCTAATTGTTTCACGGTTGAAATGGATGATAGTAACTGGCTCCTTGAATTTAGGAGTTATTAGGACCTTCACACCTGAGATACTAGATGGTCTTGAGGCATTTATCTTTTTGCCTTCTAGTCCTCCAATGGCCATAGTTTTCCTTTTTTGATGCTCTTTCACTATAGCCTTTTTTCTTGGCTTCATATCATTTTGTATTTTGAACATTAGTAACCCTCATCATGGCCCAATAATGAGAGAGATATTAGATATTTTACAAATTTTCATAGATGAACCGATTAAGAATGACTAGTCCATGAATTGGGAACTCATCACTAAGTAGATTGAATTTACTAGTGGGATGAGTGAAATTCAATCTTGGTCTCCTTTTTGGTCCCATGAGGACTAGTTTTAGGGTTTCCTTTTTCTTATCATGGGATGCTATTGGGATAAGATCTTTTCTTATATCTTCTTTGGGCCTCCCTTCCTTATTAGATTCATAGCCTTATACAAGTTCCTTGAGGGTACCCTCAAGTGTTTCTCCTAGTTCTAAGGCTATTATATCTATGTATTAAATGGGGGAAGGTGGCCTTTATGGGAGTGTTGAGGATGGAGTTCCCTCTCCAGGCCTCTCTTCAAATTTTATCTCTCCCACTTTCTCATTTCCCTTGCCTTGTTCACCTTGAACTTGTTCAACCTATTATTGGGTCTATAGTTGTGGTTCCTTAGCCTGAGGCTTCTCATGGGATATTCCATATGGCCCAAGTAGTAGGTGATATTATAAAATATGCATTTACCATGATTCCATAGATGGCTTGTTATCCTTGATCAACCTATGTTTATGCTTAATGTTGTACTCTTGGACCCTGGCCAATACCTCCTCATAGTTATGATCCTTAATATATATGGTGTCATGGACACCAAGTTGATGTACATATTCTAGAATTGGAAGCTTCTTATCCTTTATATGCTCACCTCCTATGTTCTTTGGATCCCACATCTGGAGTTTATCCAGTTGGAAGCTAAATGAATCCCTATGTGTGGACATGATCTCCACCTATTTCCAATATTTTATTATGGTTTTCTTAATATTCAAGGGCAAGTGGTGGAGTATACCTTTCCTCTTCTCTTTTCAAGTCCTATCATTACCATGGATGAGCCAAGAGGCAATTTTCTATTCTACAAGCTTATTTAGAACATATACTAGCAACCTAAAATGTTGGGACATTATTCCTTCTATCCTAATGAGTATATAATTAGGGTAATACCATACATCCCTTATCATTTTAACACATTTCTTAATGAGGGGGTGGATTCTAGGCATGAGAATACCTATGATGGCTTCCACTATAGCTAGATAAATGTAGTCAAAAAGAAACTACATGTGACTCCTATACTTGAAGATATGCAATTTGGACTAGTAATGTGAAATGGTTGTCTTGCCCTCTGGTGACCAATTCTTAATCCTTGGGAAGGTTGTTAAAGAAAGAATGGCATCAATTAGGTATGACATCATATATAATTGTTTTGAGGTCTTTCTTTTGATGGTGTTAAATTGTTTGGCTCAAAAAATACCAATTAAATCTCGAATTGGAGGGGTAAGTTTCTCCTCTACCATGTAGTGCACATATGGGACCTAGATCTTATTCATATAAGTAGTCAAAGGGGAACTAAAGCCTTAGTTTAAAATGTTCATTATTACCCTAATGACCTTTATCAATTAGATGATATGGATCTTTCCCTCAAGGTTTATAAAGATATGAGGTCCTTGGTGTAGACAAGGTGTAAGGATAGAATCCAAATCATGGTTGTTGGTCCACTCTTTGATTTTGGAAAGCTTCACATGGGGGAGAGGGAGCTTATAGTACTTATCAAAAGAAACAAGGGAAATGTAGGCTACCTATTTTGAGTTACCTTCCCTAATTATCAATTAATTATATATTCTATAATCAATAAATATGGGGGCAAGGATGTCAATACAATGTAATACCTCTAGTTTTGTCAAGGTATGATGAAGACCAACCATCTAGACTACAACTAGGTCATAGTGTCACCTATTCATGGTGGAATTCCTTTGTTCCTCTTGTGAAATGGGTTACAATTATTCTATTATGAAGAAGAGATTGGATTGATTCCTAATTACTTATATGTTTAATGCTATAAGGTGTAATTTGGTATCCTTGAATATCTAGCCCTCATTGTCTATTGTCAAATAGAGCTTAGTTTCCTCCTTTGATTATTTCTTGCTAGCTACCATGGTCCTTGTCTTTGTTAATTATTCACATAAAATTATAGACATTCTTTATGAAATCTCTTTTGCTCCTAAGAAACACAATTAAGTTCTCCTTTAATCAAATTGTATCAAATTGAGTCTATTTGGGTTGATTTTATTCAAGGTTTAGGGTTTTGGAGCTTTAATGGTAGAATATATCTAGGCTTCAACTTATACATGTTTTGGATTTAATTTGGACTTTTGCCTTTATACCTTTATGTTTTTGATCCCACAAGATATTGAATTTTGTTTTTTTTTTCTTACATGGTGACTATGTGTTATTGGTTTGGACCTTTCATGGCATTTTTCATAAATGTTATTTGAACACTAGCCATTGGTATTTAAAATAATTTCTTCATTTCACACTATAGAATCAAAATACTGGATTAACATGAGCCATTCATTATAATCTAGGCCCTTAGATGTGATTGGGTCTTTTTGTTGCAAACCTCATGGTCATGACACTTAGAACCTTTACATATCTTCTTCATGTTCCAAATATTTTTTTAGTACTTTGTTGAATGAGTGTTGGCCACTCGATGATAAATGGACCTTTGAAAAGTCATTGGCTCCCTTATTATATTAGATTAAATCCTATGATGGGGTGTGAATTATTGATCTACAAAAATGCCCAAATGTTAAGTTAGTACATTATTAAAGTCATGATTTAGGCTTAAGTTTCTTAGGTTAAGGTTTATTTCATACTTATTAAGCATGAAATAAACCCTAGGATAAGGAAATTATGCCTAAGTTTCCTAGTTTATGACAAATGAGTGATGAAGCAAGCCAAGTATCTTCATGGAACTGACCACTTTAGATTTTTCCATCAGGAAGGGCTTCCCCAGGGATCTATTATCTGGAACAAAATGCTGAAGTCTAGAAATCTTCTCAAGCATGGGCTTAGATGGAAATTGGGGAATGGTAATTCTATTAAATTTTGGGAAGACATGTGGTTGAATGATAAGGCCATGGTTACTCAAGGTGATTATGGAGGTATTTATGGCAGTAATACATAATTTTTTAGGGATAATGTTTGTCATTATATTCATAATAATAATGGTATTGGGAGTTGGAAAAATCTCTTGGATTGTTATACCCATCCCCCAGATCTCTCTCCTAGGATGTGGTCTATCTAACATTTGATGTTGGGGGTCAGAATCCCTCTTTTTCATAGGGAATATGAGCTATATTGGTGGTCAAATAAGAAAGGTTGATTTTCTATTAAGTCTACTTACCACTTGTTGATCCCTGATGTGCATAAAAATGAGATTTAGGGGAAAGTTTGAAATCATAAACTTATTAATAAAATTAATATGATTTGGTGGGCTACTATTCATAACAAAATCCTAACTCAAGATATCTTATAGAGGAGGGGACTCACCTTGGTCAATAAGTGCTTTCTATGCTTTGAGAAGGAGGAAACTATCTCTCATTTAATTCTCCACTGTGATTTTGTCAGGGAAATTTGGAATATTATTTTAATGAATTTTGGCATTCAATGGGTTTTTAATTTTGATATTAGGGAAGTCATTGCCAACTGGTGTCCTACCTTCTCTCATCTATGGCTTGTTGAGCTTTGGAACCAAACTCTACCCTGTCTTCATTGGACTTTATGGAAAGAATGTAATAAAAAAAATTTAGGGATGCTGTTAGGGGTACTTTTCAAGTTTTTCATTCCTTTTCTAAGAGCCTCATGGAAAGTGTGACCAATTCTCACATCAAAACTATGGAAAAATCTCTTTCTTAAGAAGAGGAGAAAATTATGACTAATTGGAGAATTCTAAACCAAATCCTATCTCATAATAATTCCAAATAGTTGTAGAGATTAAATACTAGATGCATTCCCTCGAAGCCTTATTGGCTCAAACTAAATTTTGATGGGGCATCTAAGGTATATGATAAGGCTAGTGGTGGTGGGATTATCAGGGATGACAAAGGGTGGATGGTTGCTATCTATGCTAGTGGGATAGGCCTTCAAAGAAATAATTATGCTAAAGCCTCTGCTCTTCTATGGGGGGTGAAATTGGCTATTTCACTTGATATTAGGCAATTACATATTTAGGGGGATTCCAAACTTGTTATTCATGTTGTTACTAATTTGTTGACTTGTGGCTAGAAACTAAAAGACATTATAGTGGATTTACATATCCTTTTGTAGTGGATCCCTATAGTTGATATCTCTCATATATAGAGAGAAGGTAATGGGGTTGTGGATGCTCTTGCAAACCTTAGCCAAAAATTTTCAAATTGGCATTATTGGTGCCAAATTAATAGCATCCATTTAAACATAAGGGACTTAATTCAAAAGGAGATGATGTGTCAATGATGACTCATTATCTTATGAAAGATAGTTTATTCCATTGGTTTTGATGGACGATGCTAATGTGTATCTTGAAGTACATATTTTTTGTACTTTAATTACTCAATGTCATCTCTGCTTTGTTACTCCTTTGTGTTAAGGTAAGTTTCTTATCTACTAATTATAGATAATTCCTTATAATCATGTTCAAGCATGGGAAGTGTAGGCTTAAATTTTTCCTTCAAAAGTCATCTTTCATTAATGATAATACATGCAGACTTATTATCATAATTCCTTGTCAAATTATTAATCTCACCTTTCATAATAACTCTGTGAATTTATGGTTTTGGGGATTTTGCATCTTTATTTGGAAGGCTATAATGGGAAGAGATAAGATTCAAATAGAGCCAATTTCCTATTGTAAGTTTAAGGATACACTACTATAAGGAAAGTGACATCAGCCCTTTTTTCGAATAGTTTAATGGCTACAATGAAAATCTATCTAAGCAATTCAATCGGTCCTAGTAAAACTATAGAGTCACTATTGGAAGAATTGGGTTTGAGGTTTCTAAGAAATTTATTACTATGCTGACTGGCCTATAGACTAAGGGGACCAAGCTATAAAGGAAAGTGAAAGTGTTGGACCATTCTAAATAGAATATATTCATTGGGGAAGGTGATGAACTCATTACTTACAAAGGATGATTTGAATAGGCTGAGCTATGAGAGCCATGGGATGAAATGTGTTTCCTCCTCATGAAATACTTCACTCTGGACAGGTGTTTTACCAAGTTCTACAATTATCATCTTCCTTTACTATATCATTTTAGATGTAATACTCATATTAGCTTCCCATTCCATCTATTGTCTTCCTTTGAGCATTCTATTTTTAGGGTTAAAGCTAATTCGGCTAAGAAACCCTCCAAGAAAACCATTCCCCTCCACTAGGGTATTATTCTCTACTTATATAATTTCCACCTTTCTTTGAAGCTACCTAAGACTATCCATTTTCATAACGATGAAATTTTTTCCAACCCTGATGATACTATCATATCTAAAGAGCCTTGCCCTTCCCTTGCTTCTCATAAGATGAAAGGGGTTTCCTTTTCTCTATCTAATGACGAGACTACTCTAGTATCTAAAATTAGTATGAAGAGTAGGTAGAGGAAACTATGTGGGATGTTGTGGGGACCCCTAAAAATCTTAGTAGTACTCCTATGGGACCTGGTATTAAAACTAATCTATCCACCAAGGATAAGGAGGGATTGTCCTCTTAGGTTAGGAGGTCAAGGAGGATTACTAGAAAACCTACACTAAAAGCTAAACTTATTGATTATTCAGAGAGTGATTTTGAAGAACCCACCCATGGGGATGAGGCCAAGGTTATTAAATTCTAGGTTGTATCTGAAGATGTAGAGGGTAAGAATGGGAATAGATAGATTGATGTTTTCAGTGGTGTTGTTGGTAATTCTAAGGATAATAATAACAAAGGGGGAAGGATGTTTGTGGAGGAAGCTACTGACGAGATAGAGGAAAGTGTTCACTACAAGAATGATATTATTTCCTTGAGGGGTTGTGTGAAGAAGCTAGAAAAGTCAATTTCCATTATGCTCAGGCACACCATGTTACTTAATATTTCTATGTTGCAGGATCTTTAGACTATAGCTGTGGATGATAAATCTGAGAATTTAAAAATGTTGGATAAATTTACTGGATCTCTAGCTAAAATATGGGAGAATCTTTATCCTTAGTTATAGTTTATTTTATGTTGTTTATTCTCTGCTTCTTCACATATACTATCTTTAGTCTAGTTATGTTGTCTTTGTTGTTTATGCTGGTTAAGTGGGCTATCTTGTAACTATTTTGAGTCTCTTTTGTGCTGATGCCTTTGGGGTTTATTTTTTCTAATTTTTTAGGGTTTAGGCCCTTGTATTATCCACCTTATATAATAAAAAATAAATGGGTGATGGTATAAATAATCTAGGCTACCAAATATGAAAACCTTTGGTTAGTTCATACTCCATCTGACAAGGACCTCCCTTTTTAAAATAAGACTTAGCATAAGCTCATAGTTTAAGGTTCATGATTTTTTAAACAAAATACCATGAGGACCCTTCCATATAAATATAGACTAAGTATTTAGATCATAAGATCATTTCCATATTTTGCATCTCAAAGACTCCCATTTTAAACATTTTTTGAGCCTTTGCTTTAGCTTATAAAGCCATTTTTTAGCCTTCTAGCAAGATTTGGGAGTGCATTTCGACCCTAAGCATAATAATTCATTAGTTTAAATTTTAAGGTATTATATATGTCAAATATGCCTTCATAGACATCAAATGATAGTTGCATAAACATTACTTTTAAGCTAGTGAATTTTTTTATTTGATAGACTTAAAGTTGATAGTTGTGTAGACATTGAATACATCCTCATAGACGTCAAATGATGGTCAAATCAAAGTGAATTTTAAGATCATAAAATTATTATGACCTAGTGTAAGAATTCCACTTGGCACATCTGTGGGATTTTTTAGGATCTTCGACTACATTCACTTTATTAGATTAAAATTGGTGATGAAACATCAACCATTGATCGTGATCTAGGAGCTTACTTGTGGTTGGTCACCTTATCAAGTGAGACCAATTTTATTTTAGTTTTTGAATGTGAAGTCAATGAATATTAATCCTTTAGGCCTTATATATCCTTTTGAGTTTTGAATTATGCTTCACTCCATTCAATCAGGTCTTGGTGAGTAAGTGTGAACTATCAGATGACCAAAGATGCATGTTATTTAAGTTGAATTTTGGATTATCCTCATTTTGATGGATCAAATCCCATGATAAAGTGATAGTCATATGATCTTAAAAGATGTAAATAATTTAATTTAGGGCCATGTAGACATATAAGACTTGGGTTTAAGGTGTTAAGACTAAGTTCATGATTATATTAATGAATACGTCGGGGCCTTAGTATTAATAGCTTAGGTTAAGTTGGAAAATATTAAAAGGACATACCAAATGACATTAATTAGTCTATAAGGAATTTTAGAAAAAGGGGGAAATAACCAAGGGTAGTAAATTTCTAAGTTAAGTTGTGTTAAAAATATGACTAGGCCTAGAATATGCATTTTATACTCAAGTCCATAAATGAATTTTAAAATCCTTCTTGCCAATTTGGTTTTCACCTTTATTCAAATTTGAATTAAGGGGTTTTTAGGGTTTTGGAATATTTAATTCTTGAGAACACATGCCATGGAAACTGTAACTAAAATCCAAAAAAATCTCATTAGCACTATTAGTCTAGATAAAATCAAATCAAAACTACATAAGCCTACCTTTTAACCTAGTGGATGACCTTCAAATTATATAAAAGACCTTGACATGCTAAAATTTCCAATTTTGAGGGTTTATCAAGGGTACTAATTCAAAAATGAGGGTATGTTAGTCCTAACAAATAGAGACTCATAGAGGAAACATAGCAATATTTTATAACCTAAGGACTCTGATTAGATAAATAATTAGGTCATCTACTTCATTTGATCAATATCATCATCCAGAATAAGTCATAGTTGAAACAAATGTTAGTTTTGGTTTAAGTTCAAATACTAAGACATATCTAGACTCTCTGTGTGTCCTTTGATTCTAATTACTAGTTTTCATGGGGTTCAATAAATAAATTCTAAGTTTCATGTCTTTAATCACTTACATTGACCTATAGTATGCTAACACGTTCATTAGTAACCATGTTTTTAACTTTAGGGAAGGCTTGGGCATTGCTCTATTACTAACTAGGCTTCCATAGAGCTGATAGAGATTCCTTTGGTTCCACTCATGACCTTGCTCCACTACTAGCTAGGCATTTATATCCCTAGTAAAGATACCAGAATCACCTATACTTGAAAGATTTTGATTTTGCATTGTATCCTTATTTTGTATTTTCTTAGATCTTTTGATTTTACCAAGGTTTGGAACTAGGATAGCTTGGTTTTAGGATTTGGTCAAGTATTTGATCTTTGAAAAATCACCTATGGTTGTAACTCCTATCCCAATCAAGGATATTGATTATGCGTTAGTTTGGGGTATACCCTGATAATTTGAGTTTTCATCCCACAAGTGGAAGTCTTCTTAAAAGTAGTTTGAGGTCAAGGAAATGGTTAAGGTCTCCTAAGATTATTAGCCTTTTCATTGATCTTTACCAGTTTCTCCATGCTAAACATTATGCTATGTTTTAGAGACACGGTCATCTTATGCATGGGGTTCATACCTACATTTGTAAATTAGGGCATGTTTTCAAGCAAATGTCATGACTTCTAAGATCAAGATTATCCCTAGGGACTTATTGGAATCAATGAACGAAGCAATAAGAAAGAAACACAACAAAAATTAGGAAAGAAAGGAAACTAAGGAAAATAAATAAATATGTACATGCCTATGTATAAGCAAGGTATGATAAGGAAACAAAATGGAAATAAACTAACTAACCTACCTAGACCAATATAATAATCTTATAGTGTACTCTATGAAGACTTTTATAAGGGTAGTAGAGAAATAGTGCTTGAGGTATTTCCCATTAGTGGGAAATGTAAACTCCGATCCTTATATATCATTGAACTTGAAGGTGTTCTTTTCCCAATGTTTTTACAATTTAGTATGGGCCAATCCATAAGGGTGTGAATTTTACATGCTTTCCCTTAAGCTCAAATGCCTTATCCTAAAGGAGAACCATGTCTCCCTATCTGAACACCTTGATCCTAGACCTTTTATCAAAATCATATCTTAACTATGGTTTTATGTCTACTAAAATCATCAAAGGTTTTCTCCCTTGTATCTTCCATCTGAATTATATCTAGCAATCTAGAGATGGATAACTCTTGGCTCTCCTCCATGTATTCTTGCATAAATCTATATATGGGCAATTTGAGAGTGATAGGAAAGATAAGATCAAATCCATACACCAATAGAAATGGAAAAGCTTTTAGAGCCTACTTTATTCTTATCCTATCAACCCAAAGTGAAAATTTAAGGAGCTTATGCCATGTTCTGGGTTTATCTATAGTAAACTTCTTGATTGATTTTATTAGGTTCTTATTTATTGGCTCAAACACTCCATTCCCTTGGGGAAAATGGTTGGATATAAACTTGACAGTGATACCATTTCCATAATCCCATTTAGTTATATATATAGATATGAATGTAGACCCATTATCACATACTAGAGATACTAGAGTTTCAAACCTAGTATTGATTATTTCCTCCATGAAGTTGATCACCGATTTTATCATGCATTATTTAGTAGTTACAACTTTAGTTCACCATGTAAAATAGTCTATGGAAGTAAGGACATATTTGTGACCTTCAGATGAGTTCAAGTTGATTACCCCAACAAAGTCTAACCCAATTGACAAAAGGGTTTATCAATCATGACTAGTTATAGAGGCATTGCTACCTTTAGCTCCTTGGTGTTAAAAATATGACATGAATGACATTCCCTCATATGTTTGTGAGCATCATTAAAAATGGTTGGATAGTAATAACCATCTCAAAGAACTTTATGGGTTCTGGTTCTCCTAGATGGATGTCCACTACCCAAATTTTCATGGAAGGTACTAATGATTTGGGTGGCTTCTTCTTGTGAGACAAATCTCAAGTAAACTCCTTTAAAATTAATTTTATACAATATCCCATTATTGATCAAGTAGTGGGTTTCCTTCAACCTCAATGCCTTCTTTTTTTCCTTATATATGCCTATAGGACAAGTACCATTAATTCAAAAATATATGATTGGGTCATACCACTCACTAGCTTAAAATTTTTGTTGTTTCACTTTCATAATACTTAGAATAGGGTTAGTATTATCAATCATCTGGATCAAGCATTAGCATCTTACCAATTCTTTTGTTTTCATCTCTAAGTCATATACCTATAAGACTGGCATCCACTTACCTCTACATTCTTGTAATTGATTTTAGCTTAACATATGTTTGGTGGTAGGATCAGGTAAGATGACATGTACCTTATTTCTAAGGATGCAATGTATAAATTTATTATTTGCCTTAACTAATGCATATGCATGTTTATCAATATAAGAATAATTTAACTCAACATTTTCAAAATTATTGCTCATAAAAGTAATTAGATGGTCACACCCTTCTTTTTTTTGAGTTAAAACTATAACTAGAGTGTGGTTAGATGAAAATAAATAGATTTATAAGTCCCTTGGGAAATCAAGACTTATAATGACTAGAGCTTGACTGATGGCCTTCTTGATATCATTGAATGCCTTTATAAAATATTCATTCCATGTAACTCTGGTATCCTTATTCAAAATGTCATTCAATGGTTTGATAATTTCTACAAAACCGATAATAACTTTCTTACAAAATTTATTTTACCAAAGAATGATGTTAGCTCTTTTTTACTATTTGGAGGTTATATTCTATTTATGGCTACCACTCTTTCAGGATCTATAGAGATCTCATCTTTGGTTATAAAATGAACCAATAAATTTCCTTTAGTCACACAAAATATACTCTTCTTAGGGTTCAAGGAAATGCCATAAATTTTTCATCTTTCAAATACTATTTGTAAATGCATGAAGTGATCTCTATTTTTAGAAATAACTATTTATCATCCATATAAATAATGATGAATTTAACTATCAAGCCTTAGAAGGCATCATCAATAGTTATTTGTAAGGTGGCTCTTACATTTATTAAATCAAATGGAATTATTTTGTAAACAAAGGTCCTCCACTTTCTTGTGAAAATTGACTTCATCTTATCGTCTCTATCAACCAACACTTGGTTGTAACCTAAAAATCCATCAAGAAAAGACATCATTGCTAAACTTGAAACAACTTGAATCACTTGGTCTAGGGAAGGAAGCGGGTGGTTGACCTTTTTTTATGCTTTTTTCAAGTTCATGAAGTTAATACAAAGCCTAATTTCATCATTCTTCTTCCTGACTAGCACCACATTTGCCACCTATATGGAATGTCTGATGGTGAAGACTATCCTAGAATATAATAATCTTTTGAATTATTTATAGATCATGGGTTCTAGGATTAGGTTTATAAGACTTTGTTTTTTCCTAAATGGCTTGCATCCGTCTTTAATAGGTATAATATGTGTGATGACCCTTGGATCAAAGATATTTAAGTCATCTTAGGACCATGTTATGACATCTATGTATTGGGTAAGGAGCTCCTTAACTTTCTAGTTTTTAATGTTTGTATAAGCTTATCGAACATTTACCAGTTAAGGTCAATCATAAAAACCAAGATTAACAACATTATAATCTTTTCCACTTACCTTGGGAACCTTGGAAACCTTAGCTAGGTTTTCTTGATCAAATAGTCTCTCTAAAGTAATCATCCCCTTAGGGATCTTATTGTCAATTAGTTAAATGACTTTACCATTAAATTTGTCCCCCTTAGATGTAATTTCATCAGTGTCATCAATGAAATGAGAATCAAAATCCCTAGAATTGGTCATAAAATCCAATATTTTTTTATCATCATTGAAGACTTGGAAATGATTAGCATTATTAGGCACTGAAGCATAAGGGATCAACTCAATACTAAAATTAGGGGAATATTTATTGGGCATGAGGTTAGCTGCATCAAATGCTAGCTCATAAGCATCTTGGTTTTCTCCCCTTGGGATAAAAATGATGACAAAGGCATCAAAGGATTCAATCAAATCCTAAATCGTAGAATTATCATTTTTGAGGTATGATAGCTTACATTAGTATTTACTTCTAACTTAGTTAACCAATAGTTCTAAATCCCCATAAACTAATAGCTCTTTGACTTTATTTTTTATACCAAATTGTAAGCCTAGCATAAGGTCTTAATTTTTAGAAAGATTTTTAGTACAAGGGAATTAGATCCTATAAGAATCATGGTACTTTCTATTAGTTGGCTCATTTAAAATGATACCAACACCTAATCCAACATTACATGTAGTACCATCAAAATGCAACTTCCATAGTCACAAAACAACATGAATGCATTTGGGATCACATTCCTTATTAGTCTCTAGGGTGAAAACCCCTAAGTATAATTTTATTATTTTGATCCTCTCATTCATAGGTTTGTACTTGGTTATCATATATTTCATTCTTGTCTCCCTCTCAACCCTAATTTGATTAAGGACTCCCTTCCAACATAGCCATAGATGTGAATAGTCTATGGACATGTAACCATTCAAAGCCTTGGTCCATTTTCTACTCAATAATATTTCATAGACATCAAGTATATTAATGACTTGAATATCCATGAATTATTGCATGGTAGGCTCAAAATATAGTTACATGTCAATATTAAAAGTTCCCCAATTACCCTAACTCTAGATTTGTCCAACTAAGTTACCACTCTATCAAACTTAATAGGGATTAGGCCTAGTTGTTTGCATATACTTGCAGGTATTATATTAGTATATTCTCCTAAATCTAAAAATAAATTATGTATGTTCTTACCAAACATCCTGATAGTGAGCAAGAAAGGAGGAGATTTAGCCCTTGGCTTGTGCATAGTCACATTGGCATGATCAGTCTATGGTGGATTGTTTGACTTAAATAATTCCCATAAAATGTCCCTTTACTCTATAATATGCATAAATTCATGCAAAGTGATATTAACCTTTGTCATCTTCATGTCTTCAACTATGTTATAACCAATCTTAGAAAAACTAGAAATTTCAATGCTAGGTTTAGAAGTACTCCCTTTAGGTGGCTCAAGTTTATTATTTGAAGAAGGGTCTAGAGGAGTTCCAAAATTATTTTGAGGTGTTGAGGTATTCAAAGGCTACCTCTAATCCCTATCTTATTATTATGAAAACTATCATTCTAAAAACCTATTATTTTGTCTATTATACCTTTGAAATGAGAAGTTCCTACCTAAACTTTTAGCATTATTTACAAATTATTTTTGCAACTAAAGAAAATTAGTGCTCAAATTTTGGACCATTTATAGGATAGATTAATTCTCATTTTTATGAGTTTCATAATTATGCACATTGTTATTTTTAGTAGATGGTGTCAAAGCCCTTTGATCATTTGGATTGAAACCATTAATAGGATGATTTAGGAATCCTAAATTCTGATTAGGAGATTCATGAATCAATGGAAATTGAGTTAGGTTTGGTATTTGGTTTAATGCTATGATATTTTGGTTATTATTTGGGAATAAGTTCATCATAGGCATTTGTAGGTTGATGTTTAGCCTATAATATGCCATTTGCCCTTGGGGATACATCTAATCATTTATGGTCACTACCTTAGCATATGATCTAGATAATAAAGTTATGGTTTGAATGTATCCCTTGAAAAACAAAAATATCATAGGATCTACTACATCTTTGTAAATATCTATAACTAAGACATCAACATGCTTGTAAGGGTCTATGGTTCTGCTAAACATATTCTGATATCGAGCATTTAAGGACCTAATAGTCTCACTTACATTTCTTATAATAGTGGTTAACTAATGGTAAATAACACAAGGACTCACAATCTTACCAAATTGATCGATGAATGCATTATTAAAATCATCTTAGCTTGTGATGTAATTATTAGGAAAGTTCAAAAACCATTCATAAGTAGCATATTTAAATGTAAAGTGGAATAACCTACAAGATACATCATCATGTAAAACATTAATAAATATTAAGATAGACTTAAAAGACATTATTTTTTCCTCAATTATTACTATATCCATTGGGCTAAATGAAGGTAGATATTTCTCAGGGTTTCTAAGGAGATCATGTACCACACTTGGTACATTGATGGAATAATCTCCCAACCAAGCCATACATGGATGAAGATTGAAAATGCAAGTACCTTAAAGGGGTGAAGTTGGAAAATATCTAGACCTCCTATTTCTACCTTTGTCACGTTTGGATTTTTTGTGTACCTCAAGTTCCAGCAAAGGATCTCTAGTTTTTGAGTGTGATCTTGTTCTAATCCTAGGAAATTCCAATATGAAATTTAAATATCGTACCTAAAATATGATGTATCAAGTTAATTTTTATAAAGAAAAAGAGTTAGGCCTACACATTGAGCTTATTTTTCAAAGGTGGTATGAAGAAATGCAAAGGATGTTGATCTTTGACTATATTAGCTCAAAGATGTGTTTAATTATGTAAATACGATGTATCTTTGCAAGTCTAAGCCTAAATGAACCTAGATCTATGAATGATATGCCCACCATTAATTAAAATGAGTAGTTATAATTTTAGATACTATGGATATTCAAATCTTAAGTTGAATTTACCAAAAAATAAGCATCAATGCCAAAAGAACTTCAAAGGAGGAATAAAGATGTGTTGAACATAGCAAAGATCGATGATCATTATACTTTTAAGCAAATAATTCACTTAAAAAAAACAAAGATACAATTATCCTAAAATAAAGTAGACTAAGATAATCAAAGATTGGAAGAATTTGGCCCTCCTTCTATCATCAATAGAGCTTCTTCTATTGATGCTACTAAATGAACCACAAGTGCTCTTAGTGTTTAAAGAGAACTTATCATTTTAGAGTTGAAAATTCAAGGCATGAGTTTTAGGTTTCAAAAATCTAGTTACTTATGGTTAAATATCAGTAGAGCAAGATAAACTATTCCAAAATATTTATATAATTTTGTGGTTGGGAGCCACCTTGGTCCATTCTTCATGAATTGCTAAGAATATATGTTAATGATTAATGAACTACACTCTAGATTTAGACTACAGACTACTCGAAATGGATATTTATAATAGATCTAAAACTAAAATGATTTTTGGGTAAAAAAGGAGAAAAGAGAAGGGTAAGGTAGAAAATAAAAGAGTAATTCCCAATTTTAGCCTTAAACATTATTAAAAATCATCCATTTCAATTGAGTAAGGATTCAAATTGATATATAATGTAAAATAGCCTAAGTTCAAATTCCACTATATACCAAGCCAATTTCAAAGGATAGTGTGAATAATCACAAGTAAGAACTTGTTCTTATTTAAATATTTATTACTATTTATCAAATAACACATGCACATCTAAAGACAAATTAAAAAAGAAAATAAAGGAGAACAAAAAATATTTTAGCTAATCTAGTAAGTTACACAAATTAAAAACCCTATGATTACTAGGATACAACTCAAAATTCTAAGACACCATTCAAATTCAAGACCTTAACTAGAAATTCAAAGGAAAGCTAAAAATGATAATTAAAACATCAAACATGGAAAATATTTATAGAGTTATTTTGATTCCATTAATTGCTTCAAATTGTACAAAGCTGCTCAAAAATATCTCCCTTTTACAAATGGTAATATATGCCTTTACAGGAAGATTAGACAATATATCAATCAATAAAAAGATACAGGTATATAAGGATAGGGACAATTGTCCTTAAAAGTTCTAAAATACATGTTCTTTTCACAATCAAATTGACCTACTAGCATATGCGTTTATAATGGAATATTCTATTTCAAAATGTTATGAAATTATATAAAATAGAATGTTACCTAATTGGCTGGTGGGGCCTCTAATTATTATTCTTATAGGATGCTCATGGATTTCTCATGTTGCTCATCAATTAACTCTAGATCTAGTGTAAGATTCATGATTAACTCCTCCTCTTGATCTGCTAAGTTATCAAATTCTCTATCATTACTTTCCATGGCTTATTTAATGATCCTATCTTCATTTATCCTTTCCCCTACATTGAATATCATGTCTAAGATTTTTTTGTTATTAGCACTAGATTTGCCTTAGCCTTTTCCTTTGATTTCCTAGGTTACCAGGGTATCCTTATGTTTTAATTCCTCATCACTTATGATCCTAAGGGAATTCAATTGTACAAGCTATATAAACATGGTCCCAAGAAGTTTTTCAATTATTGAAATTAGTTCCTTATCCTCTTTTAGGACCCTTTCCACACCATTTTGACATGCAACTAAAATTTGAAAATTTTTAGTCACAATTCCTAGAATTGTATTCAAATGTCCCATATTGATGGTCTTGAAGTTTGGGATCTATTTCTTTGCTTGAATGTTAAGGAGTTGGGTTATTTTGTCATTTGAGGCCTTCCACTAGGTGACCAAACTCTTGGATAGTACACATTACCCTTATAATTCACTTTTAATTAGTTTCATTAACTTAAGTGCCTCAAACATGTGATAAAATGACTCATCAAACATTTTGGTCATTACATCTAGTGCTAATAGAATTGCCATTGTTTTCAAGTTTTCCTTCTCCTTTTATAAATTATATATTCTCTACTTGAAACCCTATACTCTACCTTTAGCTTATGTTGACTAGGCCCCATTAAAACTTTCCACATCTTTATAGTGAATGGTAGCCTCACCTAGTTGATGTTCTCCCATGAGGGTTAATCTTATAAATTGTTCCACCTTCTGAAAGGTTAATTCTTCTATCCCAACCAAAGTTGTTTTAATAATCATTATCTCCAACCCTATTGTTTTAAGGTTTTAATGGATGGTAGTACCTATCTCCTTGAATTTATGAGGTTTTTAAACCTCCATGCCTAATCTACTAGATACACTTGAGGCATCTATATCTTGCCTTCTATTCCTCTAACAATCACATTTCTCCTTTCCTCCTGCTCCTTCACTATAGTATTTATCTAAGTCTTCATATCATCTTGTATTTCAACATCAACAACCCTCATTATGGCCCAAGAATGAGAGTGAGAGAGAGGGGATGTTTTAAAATTTTCCATAGATGAACCAGTTAGGAATGACTAGTCCATGAATTAAAAGCTCATCACTAAATAGATTGAATTCACTATTGGGATGAGTGAAAGTCAATCTTGGTCTCTTTTATGGTCCCATGGGTACTATTTTTATCTCTTCATTCCTCTTATCATGGGATGCTATTGGGATAAACTCTTTTCTTATATCTTCTTTGGAATTCCTTTATTTATCAAATTTATAGGATTTTATAGGTTATTTGAGGTCACCCTAAAGTGTTTCTCCTAGTTATAACGCTATCATATCTATGTATAAAATTGGGGAAAGTGGCCTTTGTGGGAGTGTTAAAGATAGATTCCACTCTCTAGGCCTCTCTTCTAATTTTATCTCTCCTAATTTCTCCTTGCCCTTGCCTTTTTCATCTTGAACTTGTTCAACCTATTACTGGGTCTACGGTTATGGTTTTTCAACCTAAGGCTACTCATGGGCTATTCTAGATGGCCATGGTAGTAAGTGATATTGTAAAGGATGCATTTTTCATGTTTCCCTAGATGGCTTGTTATCCATGATTAAACTATGTTCAAGCTTAATGTTATGTCCTTAAAACTTGGCCAATACATCCTCATAATTCTTAGCCTTAATACATATAGTATCATAGACACCAAGTTGATTTACATATTATATCTTTGGAAGCTTCTTATCCTTTATATGCTCACCTACTACATTCTTCAGAACCCATACCTGAAGTTCATCTAGTTGGAAGCCAAATGAATCTCAGTGTGTGGACATGATCTCCATCTATTTCCAATCTTCTATTATTATTTTTCAAATATTCAAAAGGAAGGGGTGGATTAAAACCTTCCTCTTCTCTTTTCAAGTTCAATCAATGCCATGGATGAGATAGAAGGTAATTTCCATCTCTGCAAGCTTATTTGGAATATATACTGGCAACCTATAAGTTTGGGACATGATTCCTTCTTTCCTAGTGACTATATAATTCAGGTAATACCATATATCACCTATAATTTCAACATGCTTCTTGATAATGGGGTGCATTCTAGGCATGGGAACACTTGTAAAGGATTTCACTATAGCTAGATAAATGTAGTCACAAATGAACTATATGTGATTCCTATACTTAAATATGTGTATTCTAGAATAGTAATGTGAAATGGTTATCTTTCCCTCTAGTGAACAATTAATAATCCTAGGGAAGGTGATTCAAGCAACAAGGGCATGAATTAGGTATGACATGATAAATAATTTCTTTGATGTCTTTCTTTTGATGGCATGGAATTGTATGGATAGGAAAATACTAATTAAGTCACCAATTAGAGGGGTAAGTTTCTCCTCCACTATGTAGTGCACATATGGGACCCAAATATTATTCACATAAGTAGTCAAAAGGGCACCAAATTCTTGGTTAAATAGGTTCATTATTATCCTAATTCCCTCCTTGAATTAGAAGATAGGGATCCTTCCCTAAAGGTTTTTAAATATATGAAGTCATTGGTGTAGCTAGGGTCTAATGATAGAGTCCAAATCATGGTTATTAGTCCACTCTTTTATTTTTGAAAGATCCACAAGGGAAATAGGTTGCTTGTAGTACTTATCAAAATAAATAGGGAAAATGTAGGCTACCCCTTTTAATCTCCCCTCCCTAATGATCCATTAATTATCTATTATACAATCAACAAATATTGGGGTAAGGATGTCAATACAATGTAATACCTCTAGTTTTTCTATGGTGTGATGAAGACCAACCATCTAGACTACAACCAGGTCATACTATCAATTGTTCATGGTAGAATTCATTTGCTCCTCCTATGAAATGGGTTGTAATTGTTATATCATGAAGAAGAGATTTAACCAATTCTTAATGCCTTGGATGCTCAATACTACAAGGTCTAATTTGTTATCCTTGAAAATTTGGCCCTCATTGTTTGTTGTCAAATAGAGCTTAGTTTCTTCCTTTAATTACTGCCTCCTAGCTACCATGGTCTCTCTCTTTGATAATTATTAAAACTAAATTTCAAATGATCTATGATAAATATCTATTGTGCCTAAGAAACATAATTAAGTATTCCTTTGATTAAATTATAACAAATTGAGTCTGTTTGGGTTACATTTATGAAACATTTAGGGTATTTGGAGATTTAATGGTAGGATATATCTAAGATTTAGCTTATACATGTCTTGGATTTGATTTTGACCTTTGAATTTATACCTTTGTGTTTTTTAGCCCATAAGATATCAAATTTTGTCATTTTTTCTTTCGAGGTACCTATGTAGCATTGGTCTAGACCTTTCATGCCATTTTTCATAAATGCAATTAGAACACTAGCTACTGGTATTTAAAATACCTTCTTCATTTCACACTATAGCATAAATATATTTGATTATCATGATCCATTGTTTATAATATGGGCCCTTGGCCATGATTGGGTCTTTCTATTATAAACCTCATGGTTGTGACACTTGGAAGTTTTACGTATATTCTCTATGCTCCAAATATTTTGTCAATCCATTACTGAATGAGTATTGGCCACTCAGAGAGCTTGTGGGCCTTTGAAAAATCATTGGAACCCTCATGCCATTGGATCAAATCCCATGATGGGGTATAAACCATTAATCTATAAAATTTATCGAATGTTAAGTCAGTATATTATTAAAGTCATGATTTAAGCTTAAGTTCCTTAGGCTAAGGTTTATTTCACGTTTATTAAGAATTAAATAAACTTTAAGCTAGGGAACTTATGCCTAACTCTCCTATGTATAACAAAGGGGTGAGGGTCTAAATAATCTAGGCCACCACATATGAAAACCTTTGGTTAGTTCATACTCTATATGACAATGACCTCCCTTTTTAAAATAAGATTTAACATAAGGTCATATTTTAAGGTTCTTGATTGTTTAAACAAAATTCCATGAGGACCCTTCTGTATAGATCTAGACTAAGTATATAGATCATAAGATCATTTCCATATTTTTTAGGTTGAAGACTCCCATTTTAACCATTTTTTAATCCTTTCCTTTAGCTTATTAAGCCATTTTTGAGCCTTTTAATAAGATTTGGGAGTGCATTTTGACCCTTAGCATAATAATTCATCAGCTTAAATTTGATGATCTTGTAGATTTAAAATATGCCCTCTATTATGTACCTAGGGATATGATATATTATTGTATATGGGTTGATGGAGATGCTGACATGTGGCACACATCCCCTTGGTTAGTTATATGGGTACAATATATTAGGATAATATAGTAACTTGTAGAAGTAGTACATTAGGTAATCGTCAGCCTAAATTGGGATTAGGAGGTTACCCATACATGGGTTAGATAGATGTATATATATAAGAGATGATTATCATGGAAACGATATCAAGTGAGCATTGAGTCTTCTATTGTAAGAGGATATTGGAGGTTGTCCCCTCGAAGAGACATTGTGGAGTTATTCCTTCCTAAAGGAGTATTATATGGTGTTTCCCTACCTTAAGGGTATTTATACATATATTGAATATCAAGTTCTTATCAAGTGGTATCAGTGCTTCGATTTTGGTAATTTGTGGAGTGAAATCCTAGTTTTTTTAATCGTCAATAAATTTTGATTGGTTGTGAATTTTTCCACAAATTTTTTACTGGATATGGATAATATTTCAAATAAGTCACAGTAAAAAAATTGAGATTTTTTAATTTGTTTTGAGGGAGTTATTGCTATTTTAGGGTTTATAATAATTTCACTATATCTTTTGAAATATAGGGAATTTTTATTCAAAATTTTACTGGAGATGTAAATAGATATAAGAGAAGTACAGTAAAAATTTAAGAGTTTGTTGAGTTGTTTGAAGTGATTTGTTGTGATTTTATGGATCAATATTGACATTTTAGGGTTTCATGAAGCTTAATTTGTTTTTGATCATGTAGTTGAAAACATTTCTAGGGGAAGATGATATTGATGGTAGAGAATGGTGGCTCCTTTTGGAGAATAATTTTACAAAAACTTTTGGGCAAAGATGATTACTTCCTTTTTATTTGGGCCTGCACTACTTTTCTTCATGGAAAGAAATGGAATAGATATTTTTATATCATTGGGATATAAAACAAGAAGTAGAAAAAGAAGAAGCAGTAGAAGAAGAAGAAGCATAAAAAGAAGAAGAAATAAAAGAATCAGCAGCAACAGAAGAAGAAGAAGAATAAGAAGAAGACGAAAAAGAAGAAGAATAAGAATTGGATGATAAGGGTTTAAATTATTTGTCTCCAATGAAATCTAATTCAATTTTTCAATTTCATGGATGTATTCAAAAGAAAAGGGTTATTGTGTCCATAAACCCTACCATTAAGTATAACTTCATCAACATGAATGTGTCCAAGAATCTACATGTTCAAGAAAAGAGTATCAAAGAGGTTCAAGTAGATGTTAATAATATTTTAGTGTTTGAAGATCTGAAGCTCATTATGGAAAATTTTGTTTTGCATTCAGATTTTTATGCTTTGGATATGGATGATGTGGATATAGTTCTTGGATATCCATCATTAGAGACTTTGGGAACAATGAATATTAATGTTAAAAAAAATTCATGAAGTTTTGGTATAAGAAAAAGAAGATCACTTTACAAGATATCATAGTGAAAAAGGCACCAATAACAATCTAGGTAGATCATGAGGATGAGATTAAAATAGGTGATGAAGATCATGATGAAGATTCAAATGATATAGATAAAGACACACTACAAATGAACACTTCATATACTCAAGAGACAAAAAAGGAAAAGGTAAAAGAGGTAGAAACAAAGGTGGATAAGGTCAAAGTATTGGAAAAGTTTGAGGTATATAGACACCCACATCATCATGAGAGGAAAAAATCATGGAAACAGGTGAGGAAGTGTCATAATAATAATCATTTTGTCTATATAGGAAATAAAATTTCCAATCATTATGGATATGCATGGAATACAAAGAAAAATACTATGGCACATGGAATGAATGGGGAAATAATTATGACTATGCATGGAAGAATACCTACTATGGTCATGGTTGGAATCAAAGAAGCACAATGAAATATGGTACATGGAATAAAAAGAGGAGTAATTATGCTAGGACACCAAAGAAATATAATTATGATCATGAACAAACTCAGAGGAGCACAAGGGAATTTGGAAACAAGCTTGGAGAGCTATCACCTGCCAAGATGACATTTAGATGGCTAGATGATCGAGATTGGAGACAAGTGTGCAATGATTTGAAGCACACTCATTATTTGGTTTCTTCCTATGTTTCAGGGATGAGACATGTCAAGGAGGGAAGTAATGCTATGTACCTAGGGATATGATATATTATTGTATATGGGTTGATGGAGATGATGACATGTGGCACACAACCCCTTAGTTAGTTATATGGGTACAATATATTAGGATAATATAGTAACTTGTAAAAGTAGTGCATTAGGTAATCATCAGCCTAAATTGGAATTAGGAGGTTACCCATCCATGGGTTAGATAGATGTATATATATAGAAGATTATTATCATGGAATAGATATCAAGTGAGCATTGAGTCTTCTATTATAAGAGGATATTGGAGGTTGTCCCCTCGAAGAGACATTGTGGAGTTATTCCTTCCTAAAGGAGTATTATATGGTTTTTCCCTACCTTGAGGGTATTTCTACATATATTGGATATCAATTTCTTATCACCCTCATGGACATCAAATGATGGTTATGTAAATGTCAATTTTAAACTAGTGAAGTTTTTTATTTGATGGACTTAAAGTTGATAGTCATGTAGACATCGAATACATCCTCATAGATGTTAAATGGTGGTCATGAAAATGTCAATTTTAAGCTCATAAAATTATTATTACCTAGTGTGAGAATGCCACTTGGCACGTTTTTAATACCTCCTAGGATTTGGAATATGTTCACTCCATTGGATCAAAAATTATGATGAAGTGTCAACTATCAATTGTGATCTGGGAGCTTGCTTATAGTTGGTCACTTTGTTAGAAAGGACCCATTTTATTTTAGTTTTCAAATATAGAGGAAATGCATGTTGATACTTCAAGCCTTTTGTGACCTTTTTAATTTTTAATTATGCTTCACTCCATTCAATTATGCCCTATAAAGTAAGTGTGTACCATCAGGTCACTAAAGATGCATGTTATTTAAGTCAAAGTTTGGGTTATCCTTACGTTGAAGGATCAAATGTCATGATAAAACAATAGTTATAGGATCTTACAAGATACAAGTAAGATAAGTAAGGACTATAGTGACATAAAAATATTAAGCTTAGGGCATTAAGACTAAGGTCATGATTATATTAATGAACACATCAGTGCCTTAGTATTAAAACTTTAGGATATGTTGGGAAATATTAAAAGGACCCTATAAGACGACATTAGTTATGCTATAAGAAACATTAGGAAAAGGGGGAATTAACTAATGTGACCATGTTTCTTAGTTAAGTTATGTTAAAAACATGACTAAGCCTAGACTATACATTTTATATTCAATTCCATAAATGAATTTTAAAATTGTTCCTACCAATTTGGTTTCTACCTTTATAAAAATTTGAATTGAGGCTTTGTTAGGGTTTTAGAGTGCATAATTCTCAAGAACACATGCCATAAAACGTTCAAATAAAATCCAAATGAATCTCATTAACACTATTAGTCTAGATTCAAGAAAATCAAAACTACATAAGCCTACCTTTTAACCAAGTGGATGACCTTTAAATTCTGTAAAAGACTTTCACATGCTGAAATTTACATGTTTTATTTTAAGTGTTTCTCAAGGGTCCCAATTCAAAAATGGGGGTACGTTATTCCCAAAAAATGATGAGTCATGGGGGAAACATAGAAATATGTTAGAACCTAAGGACTCTAATTAGATAAATAATTAGGTCATCCACTTCATTTGATCAATACCATCATCTAGACTAGGTCATAGTTGAAACAAACATTGTACTTGTGGTTTTAAGTTCAAATACAAATACATATCTAGATTATGTCTATACTTTGATTCCAATTATTATTTGTCATGGATTTCATGAAACAACTTATACGTTTCATGTTTTCAATCACTTATGCTGACCTATAGTATGCTAAGACATTCATTATAAACCATGTTTTTAATTTTATGGAAGGCTTGTTCATTATTATACTAATAGCTAGGTGTCCATAGCCCTAGAAAATATGCCTTTGGTTCCACTCATAGTTTTTCTCCACTTCCAACCAGGTATCCATAGCCCCAATGGAGATTACTATAATCACCTGTACCTAAAAGCTTTTGATTTTGCATTATATCCTTATTTTGTATTTTCTTAGATATTTATGCTTTCATCAAGGTTAGGAACTAGGATAGCCAAGCTTTAGGATTTGGTCAAGTATTTTATCTTCAAAAAATCACCTATGGTTTCAACTTTTATCCCAAGTAAGGATGTTGATTAAGATCTAGTTTAGGGTATACCTTGATAATTTGAGTTTTCATCCCACAAGTATAAGTCTTCTTTAAACTAGTTGTAGGTCAAAGTAATGGTTATGGTCTCATGAAATGATTGGCCTTTTCATTGGTTTTTACCAATTTATTCACCTTATAACATTATGCTATGTTTCAGAACCATGGTTATCCTTTGCATGGGGATCATACCTACCTTCCTAAATTGGGTCATGTTTTCAAGTAAATGTCATGACTTTTGAGCTCAATATTATTCCTTGGGACTTATTGGAATAAAATAACAAATAAATAGGAAAGAAACACACAACAGAAAGTAGGAAATAAAGGCAACCAAGGAAAATAAATAAATATGTACATGCCTATGTAGAAACAAGGGATGAGAAGGAAATAACATGGAAATAAACTAACAAGCCTACCTACACTAATCAAATCATCTTATAGTTTACTACATGAAGAATTTTGGAGGGGTATTAGAGAAATAGTGCTTGAGTTATTTCCCATTGGTGGGCAATGTAAACTCTGCTCCTTATAGATCTTTGAGCTTGAAGGTGTTGTCTCCCAATCCACAAGGGTGTGAATTTTCCATGCTTACCCTTAGGCTCAAATGCTTTGTCCCAAAGGAGAACCATGTCTTCCTATCTAAACACCTTGATCCTAGACCTTTTATCAAACCATCTCTTCACTATGGTTTAATGTATACTAAATTAGTAAAGGCTTTCTCCCTTACATTTTCCATCTGAATTATATCTAGAAATCTAGAGTTGGCTAGTTCTTGATTCTCCTCCATGTATTCTTGCATAAATATGTATGTGGTTAGTTTAAGTGTGATAGGAAAGATAGGATCATGTCTATTCACAAATACAAATGGTGAGGACTTTAGATCCTGCTTGATTCTTATCCTATCAACCCAAAGTAAAAATTTAAGGTACTTGTGGCAAGTCCTAAGTTTATCTATAATAAACTTATTGATTGATTTTATTAGGTTATTATTTTTTGACTCAGAGACTCCATTCCCTTGGTGATAATGGTTAGATTTAAACTTAAGAGTGATACCATTATCATAAGCCCATTTATTCATCTTTATAGATATGAATGTAGACTGACTATCACATACTAGATATACTAGAGTTTCAAACCTAGTTAGATGCTTTCCTCCATGAAGTTTATCACCTCTTCTATCTTAAATTATTTAGTGGATGTAGCTTTATTCCACCTTGTATAATAGTCCATGGTAGTAAGGAAATATTTTTTACCTTTAGATGAGGTGGGGTTGATCACCCAAACAAAGTCTAACCCCCATTGAGCAAATGGGTTGTCAATCATGATTGGTTATATAGGCATATCTACCTTTGGCTCCTTGGAGATAAAAATATGATATGAGTGAAATTACATCACATGTTTTTTATAATCCTTAAAAATGGTTGGCCAATCATAGCCACCTCTAAGAATTTTGTGGCTTGTCATTCTCCCAGATGAATGTCCACTGCCCAACTTTTCATGGAAGGTATTCATGATTTGGGTGGCTTCTTCTTGTGAGACACATCTCAAGTAATATCCTTTAAAATTAATTCTATAAAATACCCCATTCTTGATCAATTAGTGGGTTAAATTTAATCTTAAGGCCCTCTTTTTCTCTCTAGATAGGCCTATAAGACAAGTACCATTAATTAGCAAATGTATGTTTGAGTCATACCACTCACTATATTGAGAGTTTTGTTGATCCACTTGCATAGTACTTAGCCTATGGTTATTATTATCAATCATATATATCAAACCTTGGCATCTTACCAATTTTTTTGTTTTAATCTCCAAGTCATATTTCTATAAAATTGACATGTAGTTACCTTTATGTTCTCCTAATTCATTCTAGCTTAACATAATTTTGGTGGTAGGGTTAGTTAAGATGACATGTACCTTATTTCTAAGGATGTAATGTATAATTTTATTAATTGTCTTAACTAATTCATATGTCTATTTATCAATAAAATAATAATATATCTTAACATTTTTAAAATTAGTGCTCATAAAATCAATTGGGTGGTCACATCCTTCAATTTTATGAGTTCACATTGTAGCCATAGTGTGGTCAGATGCAATGGAATAAAGGTAGAAGTCCCTTGATAAATCAAGACTTATAAGGATTGGATCTTGACTAATGGCCTTCTTGATATCATTGAATGCCTTTCTAAAATTTTCATTCAATGTGGTATTACCATCCTTATTTAACATGTCATTTAATGGTTTGACAATTTTTGTAAAATAAGAAATAAACTTTTAAAAAAAAATTATTTTACCAAAGAATGACTTTCTCTTTTTTACTATTTGGAGGTTATATTCTAGATATGGCCTCCACTCTTTCAATATATATAGAGATACCATCCTTTATTATAACATGACCCAATAATTTTCCTTTAGTCACACAAAATATACTCTTCTTAGGGTTTAAGGAAATGTCATACCTTTTGCATCTTTCAAAAACTTGTTATAAATATGTGATGTGATCTTCTCTATCATTAGAAAATATTGTTAAATCATCCATATAAATAATGATGCATTTATCTATCAATCCTTGGAAGGCATGGTCCATAGCTCTTTGTAAGGTGGATCCTACATTGATTAATCCAAAGGGCATTCTCTTGTAAGCAAAGGTCCCACACTTTATGGTGAAATTTGTCTTCAGCATATCCTCTCTATCAACTAACACTTGGTTGTAACCTAAAATAGCTTGAATCACTTGCTCTAGGGAAGGAAGGGGGTAGTTATCATTTTTTGATGCTTTGTTCAAGTTCTTGAAGTCAATACAAAGTTTGATCTCACCATTATTCTTCCTGAATAGAACCAAATTTTCCATCTAGGTGGAATGTCTAATGGGGAAGATTATCCTATCATCTAATAATATTTATACTTAATAAAAGATCAAGGGTCGTAGGATAGAGTGTATAAGCCTTTGTTTCTACCTGAATGGCTTTCATCTCATTTTAAGAGGTATATTATTTGTGATGACCCTTGGATTAAATATCTTTAATTCATCATAGGATCATTCTATGACACCTATGTATTGGGCAAGGAGCTCCTTAGCTTTCTTATTTTCAATGTCTATATAGGATTTTACAACATTCCCAAGCCAAGGTTGACCATGAAGGACAAGATCAATAGAATTATAATCTTTCCAAATTACCTTAGGAACCTCAAACTATTTGTCTTGATCAAATAGTCTCTCTAAAGTCATCATCCCCTTGGGGATCTTGTTGTCATTTAGTTGAATGACTTTACCATTAAATTTGTCCCCCTTAGTTGTAATTTCATCAATCTCATAAATGATATGATCATAAAATGCCATAGAATTGGTCATAAAATCCAATATTTTTTGACAATCATTAAAGAATTGGAAATGGTTAACATTATTAGTCACTGAAGGACAAGGGATCTGCTCAATGCTGAAATTAGGGGAATCTTGATTAGGCATGAGGTTTGCTACAATAGATGCCAACTCATCAACATCATGGTTTTCTACCCTTGGGATAGAAATGATGCTAAAGGCATCAAAGGATTCAATCAGATCTAAAACCCTTAACTTATAACTTTTGAGGTATGAGAGCTTACATTGGTATTTACTTTTATCTTGGTTAACCACTAGTTCTAAATCACCATAAACTCATAGATCTTTGACTTTGTTTTTTTATATCAAATTGTAAGTCTAGGATAAGTGATTCATATTCAATAAGATTTTTAGTAAAAGGGCATTGGAGACTATAAGAATCATGATACTTTCTATTAGTTGGGTCATTTAAAACAATACCAACACTTGACCCAACATTACACCTAACACCATCAAAATGCAACTTAAAAAGTCTAGGAACAACATGAACACCTTTGGGATCACATACATTATCAATATCTAGGTTAAAAACACCTAATAATTAGTCTATTATGTTTAACCTCTCATTCAAAACATTGTACTTAGTTATCATATGTTCCATTCTTGGCTCTCTCTCAGTCTTGATTTGATTTGAGACTCCCTCCTAAGGTAGCCATAAATGTGAACAATGTATGGACATGTAACCATTCAAAGCATTGGTCCATTCCCTACTCAATAAGATTCCATAAACATCAGGTATATCAACAATTCGAATATTAATGCATTGATACACCATAAGCTTGAAATCTAGTTGCATGTGAATATTTAAAAGTTTTCCAACTACCCTATCTTTAGATTTGTCCAACTGAATTACCACTTATCAGACTTAATAGGGGTTAGGCCTAGTTTTTTTAATACTTATAGGCATGATATTGGTATATTCTCCTAAATATAATACGAAATTATGTAAGTTCTTACCAAACATCTTTATAATCAGCAAGAAAGGAGGAGATTCAACCTTGGCCTTGTGCACAGTCACATTGGGATGATCTTTCTATGGTGGATTGGTAGACTTTAATGATTCCAATAATAGGTCAATTTACTCCATTATATATGTAAGCTCATGAAAAGTGATATTATATTTTATCCTCTTCATATATTTAAGTATGTTATAACAAGTCTTAGAAGAACTAGGAATTTTAATGTTGGATTTAGAACTCCCTTTAGGTGGCTCGGGATTGTTATTTGAAGAAGGGTCTGGAGGAGTTACAAAAATATTTGGTTATGTTGAGGTAGTAAAAGGATACCTCTACTCCCTATTTTTTAAGGGATAGGTCTTCTTTAAGAACTATTTAAAGTCTTAGATCTCTTCAGGGATCTCATCAAGTTCATTTTCCTCTTAAAAGAGGAAATTAAAGGTTTCTACCATGAAGGATTGATCTGATGACTTAGGTTTAGAGGTGATTTCATGATTATATTTATAAGATACCACCTCAAACATATCTAAATCCTCCTTGAAATCCTCAAACTCATTTAAAAATAATATACAAGTAATTTCCCCATGTTTGGTTATGCAGTGTACCCTACAATATTTAAGCAATGCAATATCACTTAGGTTAATGTACATAGTCTTCTTTTTAGAAGATGGCTCATTATTCTTATTATTATGAAAACTATTATTTTAAAACATATTACTTGGCCTATTATACTTTTGAAATGAGAAGTTCCTACCTAAACTTTTAGTAGTATTTTTAACTTGTTTTTGTAACTGAAGAAAATTAGTGCTCAACTTTTGGACCATTTTTAGGATAGATTCATTCTCATTTTTAGGATTTCCAGAATTATGGACTTGGTTATTATTAGCAAATGGTACCAAATCTCTTTAATCATCTGGATTGAATCCATTATTAGGATGATTTAGGAAACTTGTATTTTGATTGGGAGTTGCATGACTCAATGGCAATTGAGATAAGTTTGGGAGTTGGTTTAATGCTAGGATATTCTAGTTATTATTTGGGAACAAATTCATCATAGGAATTTGTGTGTTGACATTTGGCATAGAATACACCATTTTCCATTAGGGCTCATCTGATCATTGATGGTTATTGCTTAAACATCAACTCTAGATAATGAAGTTAAGGCTATCATAGATATCTTTAAAAACATAGAGGTCATGGGATCTACTACATCTTTGTAAATCTCTAAAGCTAAGACATCAACATTATTATATGGGTCTATGGTCCTACTAATTTTTATGAAATCTAGTAGGCTAACTTACATCTCTTATAATAGTGGTGAATTGAGGGTAGATAAAAAAGGACTCACAATCTTACCAAATTGATTGATGAATGCATTATTTAAATCATCCTTGCTTGTGATGTAATTATTAAGCAAGTTCAAAAACCATTCATAAGCAACATCTTTAAATGTAAATAGGAATAACCTACAAGCTACATCATCATGTATAACATTAATAAATCTTAAATTATTCTTAAAATACTTTATATGTTCCTCAATAGTTATTATACCTATTAGGATAAATGTAAGTAGATATTTCTCAAGGTTTCTAGGGAGGTAATGTACCACACCTGATACATTGATGGAAGACTCTTCCAACCAAGCCGTAATTAGATGAAGATTGAAAACATAGGTACCTTGAAGGGTTAATGTTGGAAAATATATGGATCTTCTACATGTACCTATGTCATGTCTAGATTTTCCATGAAATTCAAGTTCAAGTAAAGGCTCTCTGGTTTTTGAGTATGATCTTGTTCTAACCATGGGAAATTCTAGCTTGAAATTTGAGGATCCTACCTAAAATACAATGTATTAAGTTAAATTTTATAAATAAAAATATTTAGGCCTACACATTGAGCTAATTTCACAAAGGTTGTTTGAAAAATTGTAAAGGGCGTTGATCTTTGACTGTATTAGCTCAAAAACCCATTTAATTATGTGAATATGATCTATATTTGAATGTTTAAACCTAACTGTACCCATATATATAAATGGTATGACCCATTTTGATCAAAATTAGTCATTTTAATTTCAAATACTATGGATATTCAAAGCTTAAGTTGAATTTCTTAAAAAATAAGCATGAATGCACAAAATACTTCAAAGTAAGTGCAAAGATGCATTGAATACAACAAAGATAAATGATACATATGATTTTAAGTAAAGAATTCACTCAAAAACATAAATATACACTGATCCTCAAATAAATAAAACTAAGATCATCAAAGATTGAAAGAATTAAGCCCTCCTTGTAGCGCTTGTAGAGCTTCTCCTATTGATTCTACTCAGTGAACCATAGGTTCTATTAGTGTTTAAAGAACACTTTTGATTTTATAATTTTAAAATTCAAGGAATTAGTTATAGGTTTCAATAATCTAGTTGCCTATGGTCATATATTAGAAGAGCAAGATAAACTGTTACACAATATTTATATAATTTGATGGTTTTTACCCACCTTGGTCCATTCTTCATGAATTACTAACAGTCTATGTTAATTCTTAGTTAACTATGCTCTATATGTAGGCTACACGCTACTATAAAAGGATATTTATAATGGAGCTAAAACTAAAATGATCTTGGGATAAAAAAGGAGTAAAGAGAAGGGTAAGGTAGAAAAGAAATGAGTGACTACCAGTTTTAGCCTTAAAAATTATGATAAAACATCCATTTTAAATGATTATGCATTAAAACTAATACATAATGTAAAATAGCCTAAGCTCAAATTCCACTATATACCAGGCTAATTTCAAAGGATAGTGTGAAGAATCACAAGTAAGAAAAGTTATTATTTAAACATTTACTACTATTTATCAGATATCACATGCACATCTTAAGATAATATAAAATAAAATGAAGGAGAACAAATTATCTTTTAGATAATCTAGTAGGTTTCACAAATTAGAAACCCTATGATTACTAGGATACAACTTAGAATTCCAAGACACCATTCAAATTCAAGACCTTAACTAGCTATTGAGAGAAAAGCTAAAAAATGATAATTAACTCATCAAACATGGATAATCTTGGTAGAATTCCTTTGATTCTATTAATTTTTTCAAATTATACAAAGTTTCTCAAAAATCTTTCCCCTTTACAAAAGGTTTGTCATGACTTTATAGTAAGATTAGGTAGTATACTAGTCAATAAGAAGAAACAAGTGTATAAGGATAAGAACAATTGTCCTTACAAGTTATAAAATACACATGATTTTCATAGTCATAATGACCTAGAGGCAAATATTATAACAAACTAACATATGCCTTTAAAATGGAATATTCTATTTCAAAAAGTTACAAAATTCTATAAAATATAATGTTGCCTAATTGGCTAGTAGGGCCTTTGATTGTTGTTGCTATATGATGCTCATGGATTTCTCATGTTGATCATTAATTAACTCAAGATCCATAATAAGAATCATGATATTCTCTTCCTCTTTATCTATTGTGTCATCAAATTCTATGTCATTCCTATCCATGTCTTCTTTAATGCTCCTAGTTTCATTTATCCTTTCCCTTACATGAAATATCATGTCCAAGATTTTACTATTATTAGCCCCAAATTTGCCTTGGCCTTTTCCTTTGATTTCATGGGTTACCAAGGTATCCCTATGTTTGAATTCCTCATCACTTATGATCCCAAGGGAATTGGATTGTGTAGGATCTTTAAGCATGGTCCCAAGAAGTTGTTCAATTCTTGTAATTATTTCCTTATCCTCTTGTAGGACCCTTTCCAAACCATTGTGCCATGCACTTAAACTTTGAAATTTTTCAATCACAATTCTCAAAATTCTACTCAAATTCCCCATACTTATGGTGTTGAAGTTTGGGATCTATTTTTTTGATTGAATGTTGAGGAATTGGGTTGTTTTATCTTTTGAGGCCTACCACTAAGTGAATAAACTCTTGGATAATAGACATTACCTTTCTAATGAAATTTTCCTTAGTTTAATTGACTTAAGTGCCTCAAACATGTCATAAAATTACTCATCAAGCATTTTGATCATTACATCTAGCACTGATAGAATTGCCTATGTTTGCATGTTTTCCTTCTCCTTTTGACAAATTTGGATCCTCTACTTCAAACCTTGGACTCTAGCTTTAGCTTGTGTTGATTGGGCCTCAATAAAAATTTCCACATCTTCCTCATGAATGGAAACCTCACCATTTTCTATCCTACTATGGAGGTTAATCTTATAAATGGTTCCACTTTCTGAAAGGTGAATTCATCTATCCTAACGACAACTGTCTTAGTTATTATTCTCTCCAACCTAGATATTTTAGGGTTGATTTGGACGGTAGTAACTATCTCTTTCAATTTGGGATGATTTAGGACTTCCACAACTAAGCTACTAGATTCTCTTAAGGCATCTATCTTCTTGCCTTCTGGTCCTCCAATGTCCACAATTGTCCTTTCTTACTGGTCCTTCACTATAGCCTTTATCCAAGGCTTCATATGCTTCTATATTTCAACATTAGTAACCCTCATCATGGCCAACTAATGAGAGAGAGGGGATATTTTAAAATTTTCCATAGATGAACTAGTAAATAATGATTGGTCTATGAATTGGGAACTTGTCACTGAATAGATTGATTTCACTAGTGGGATGAGTGAAATCCAATATTGATCTCTTATTTACTCCCATAGGGACTAGTACTAGATCTGCCTTCCTCTTATCATGGAATGCTATTGGGATAAGATATTTTCATATAGCTTCTTTGGGATTCCCTTATTTATCATAGTTATAGGCTTTTGCATGTTTATTCAGGGTGACCTTAAGTATTTCTCCTGGTTCTAAGGCTATCATATTTACATATTAAATTATGGAAGGTGGCCTTTATGGCAGTGTTGAGGATGGAATCCCCTCTCCAAGCCTCTCTTCCAATATTATCTCTCCCACTTTTTCCTTGTGCTTGCCTTGTTCATCTTGAACTTGTTTAAACTATTGTTGTGTCTATGGTTGTGGTTTCTCATCTCGAGGATTCTCATGGGATGTTCTAGATGGATTATGTAGTAAGTGATATTACAAAGGATGTATTTTCCCTAGTTCCCAAGATGGATTGTTATCCTTGATTAACCTATGTTCAAGATTAATGTTGTGGTCTTGGACCTTAGCTAATACCTCCTCATATTTCTTAGCCTTTATATATATATGGTGTCATGGACACTGAGTTTATGTATATATTCTAGATTTGGAATATTTTTGTCCTTTAGATGCTCACCTACTACATTCTTTGGATCCCACACTTAGAGTTCATCGATTTAGAAGCCAAATAAATCCATGTGTGTGGACATGATCTCCACATATTTACAATATTTTATTATGTATTTCCTAATATTCAAGGGGAATGGGTGGATTAGACTCTTCATATTATATTTGAAAGTCTTATTAATTCCATGGATGAGTTGGGATGAAATTTCCTACTCCACAAGCTTATTTGGAACGTATACCAGTAGTGTGTAAGGTTAGGACATGATTCCTTCTATATTAATGATTGTACAATTAGGGTAATACCATATGCCTCCTATCATTTCAACAAAATTCTTAATGAGGGGGTGGAGTCTAGGCATGGGAACACCTATGATGGTTTCTACTATAGCTAGATAAACACAATCACAAATAAACTTCATGTGATTCCTATGCTTAAATATGTGTAGTTTGAAATAGTAATGTGAAATGGTTATCTTTCCCTCTAGTGACCAATTCTTAATCCTAGGGAAGGTGATTAAAGAAACAAGGGCATCAATTAGGTATGAAATCATAAATAATTACTTTGAGATCTTTCTTTTTATGGCATTAAATTGTTTGGCTAGGAAAATACTGATTAAGTCTCAAATTAGAGGGGTAAGTTTCTCCTCCGTAATGTAGTGCACCTATGGGACCCAGATCTTATTCACATAAGTAGTTGAAGGGGAGCCAAAGGATTAGTTTAATAGGTTCATTATTACCATAATGTCCTCTATGAATTAGATTATATGGATATTAACCTTAAATTTTCTAAAGATATGAGGTCCTTGGTCCAACCACGATCTAAGGATAGAGTCTAGATCATGGTTGTTGGTCAAATATTTTATTATGTAAAGGTCCACATGGGTGAGAGGGAGCTCGTAATAATTATCAAAAGTAATAAGGGAAATTTAGGCTATGCCTTTTGAGTTCTATTCCCTAATGATCCATTCATTGTCTATTATATAATCAACAAATATGGGGGAAAGGATGTCAATATAATGTAATACCTCTGGTTCTGATATGGCATGATGAAGATCACCCATCTAGACAAAAACTAGGTCATTATGTCACCTACTTGTGGTGACATTTCTTTTTTCCTCTTATGAAATGGGTTACAATTCTTTTATCATGAAGAAGAGCTCAGACCAGTTCCTAATTCCCTAGATGTTCAATGCTGCAAGGTCTAATTTGGTATCATTAAAATTTCAACCCTCATTGTCTATTGTCAAATATAGCCCAGTTTCCTCCTTCAATTACTTCTTACTAGCTTTCATGGTCTTTATCTTTGCTAATTATTCACACTGAATTATAGACAATCTTTGTGTAAGATCTCTTGCACCTAAGAAACACAATTAGGTTCTCCTTTGATCAAATTATAATTTTTTTTGTCTGTTCAGGTTACTTTTATGTAGGGTTTAGGGTTTTGGAGCTTTAATGGTGGGATATATCTAGGCTTTGGTTTATACATGTCTTTGATTTTATTTGGACCTTTGTATTTATACCTTTGTGTTTTTGAGCCCACAAGATCTTGAATTTTGACATTTTATACTTTTATGGTGCCTATATGGCATTGGTCTAGACCTTTCATGACATTTTTCATAAATTCTATTTAAACACTAGCCATTGATATTTAAAATACCTTATTCATTTCATATCATAGGATCCAAATCCTGGACTAGTATGAGCCATTGATTATAATGTAGGCCCTTAGCCATGATTGTGTCTTTCTATTTGAAACCCCATGGTTGTGACATTTGGTGATTTTACATATCTTCTCAGTACTTCAAATATTTTATCAGTCCTTTGTTTCATGAGTATTGGCCACTCGATGAGCTTGAGGGAATTTGAAAATTCATTGGTGCCCTCACTCCATTAGATCAAATCTCATGATGGGATGTAAACCATTGATATACAAAAATGCCTAAACATTAAGTCAATACATTATTAAAGTCATGATTTAAGCTAAAGTTCCTTAAGCTAAGGTTTTTTTCATGTTTATTAAGCATGAAATAAACCTTAGCCTAAGGAACTTATGCCTAAGTTTCCTAATTTATAACAAAGGGGTGAGGGTATAAATAATCGAGGCCACCACATATGAAAACCTTTGGTTAGTTCATACTCCATATGACAAGGACCTCCCTTTTTAAAATAAGATTTAGAATAAACTCATAGTTTAAGGTTCATGATTTTTTAAACAAAATTCCATGAGGACTCTTATATATAAATTTATATTAAGTATTTAGATCATAAGATCATTCCCATATTTTATAGGTCAAATACTACCATTTTGAGTGTTTCTTTTAGCTTATAAATCCATTTTTGAGCCTTTGAGTAAGATTTGGGAGTGTAATTTAACTTGAGCATAATAATTCATCAACTTAAATTTAAAAATCTTGTCAGTGTAAAATACGCCCTTGTGGATGTCAAATGATGGTTGTTCAAATGTCAAATTTAAGCTAGTGATGTTTTTTATTTGATGGACTTAAAGTTGATGATCATGTAGACATCAAATATATCCTATAGATGTCAAATTATAGTTGCATGAACATAAATTTTAATCTCATCAAATTATTATGGCGTAGTGTGAGAATGCCACATGGAACGTATGTGGGATCTCCCAAGATGTTAAATTATGTTCACTCTATTAGATCAAAATTGATGATGAAGTGTAAGCTATTGATTGTGATCTAGGATATTTCTTGTGGTTGGTTGATTTCTCATGTGGGACCCATTTGATTTTAGTTTTTAAATGTGAATGCAATACGTGTTGATCCTTTAGGAATTTTGTATCTTTTTGAATTTTCAATTATGCTTCACTCCATTCAATCAGGTCCTAGTGAGTAAGTTTAGACCATTGTATCACCAAATATAATTGTTATTTAAGTTGAATTTTAGGTTATCCTCACTCTGTTGGATCAAATGTCATGATAAAGTGATAGCTGTAAGATCCTACAAGACATAAGTGAGTTAAGTTAGGACCGTGGAGACATAAAAGACTTAGGCTTAAGGCATTCAGAATAAGGTCATTATTATATTAATTAATATGTTGGGGCCTTAGTATTAAAACCTTAGGATAAGTTTGGAAATATATAAAGGACCCTACAATAAAATTGTTTCTAGTCTATAAGGAACTTTAGAAAAAGGGGGAAGTAACAAAGGGGACCAAGTTTCCTAGTTAAGTTGTCTTAAAAACATGACTAAGCCTAGAATATGTGTTTTATATTCAAGTCCATAAATGAATTTTAAAAGGGTTCTCACTAATTTGGTTTCTACCTTTATTCAAATTTGAATTGAGGGTTTGCTAGGGTTTTGGAATATAGAATTCTTGAGAACATACACCATGAAACCTATAACTAAAAGCAAAATGAATATCATTAGCATTATTAGTCTAGATTCAAGAAATTAAAGATACATAATACTACCTTTTAACGAAGTGGATGACCTTAAAATTCTATAAAAGACCTTGACATGCTAAAATTTCCATTTTTTATTTTGAGGGTTTTTCAAGGGTCCCAATTCAAAAATGGGGGTATGTTGGTCCCAACATGATCCTTCTTCCATAGTGATTGTTACCTCTTTCTTACATCTTTATAGGTATTAAACAATTATTTTAGGTCTAAACTTATACTTATTTTATCACTAATGATGGTATAGTGTGAATTTTACACTCCTCCATACTTCATCTCTTATTTAGTGGATCTAGTTTTGGAAATATTGATTCAAAATGACTAGTTTGAGAGATTGTGTGACTGAGGGTTGTCCTTGAGATTACTTAGTGTAAATTTTAGGAAATTTGGAGTGTCAAATCTTGGTGTAATACACTTTTTTATTTTTAACTATCCCTTTCTCTTCTTTCTAACCCTTTCTAATGGCAATTAGTAGTTTAGAGTAGTTTTCTAAGAGCCTAATTTATATAGCTAGGGAGTTATCCCATAAGTTAGAGGTTCGCCTCCATCAAAAGATACCCAAAACATAGATGTGTTCCAATTTTATATCCAAGAGTGAGAGATCCTATAAAACTCTCCTACAAGGGTGAAATTTTGTGCTACAATAGTTTTTGGCATGCTCAGTGGGACCAATATGTTCTTCAATTCACTAAAGGGATTTTGGTGTTTCTCTTCAGTGCAATCAACCTTCAGAGGCACGTTTATAAACATCAATGGGGAATCTACTACAAAAATAAGCTACTCAAATAGCCTATGTCCCTAAAATTAGAATTTTTGTATGTGTACTCAAACTTCTTTTGATCAACATGTTTATTCTCTACCTCAACATCACTCGTGTTAGGATAATAACATTTGTGTGTTTCCCCCAAGTTTCCCTCATGTAACCTATCAACCCTATGATGTCCTTTTCCTCCCTCCCACCCCTGTGAATGACCAATATCATCCTATTTTACAATCAAGATAG
Organism: Torreya grandis; assembly: GCA_037957365.1. Lineage (NCBI taxonomy): Eukaryota > Viridiplantae > Streptophyta > Pinopsida > Cupressales > Taxaceae > Torreya > Torreya grandis. The sequence goes on along the minus strand of JARHVA010007302.1, from coordinate 372,358 downwards.
TCCTCTAATTTTTATTATCAAGACTATGTTTACCTTGTTACATCCTTATTAGGATTCAATCAAGCATTATAAAACTATATTAATTTGATAATGGAGATTGGTTGGGGTTTATAACTTTCTTCATACATCCTTATCCATGTTATATAATATATAATGAGTTCTCTTCACTTAATCAATAATATGTGGTCAATTGGTGAGCATGAACAATGGGTAGTTTATGAGAGGGAGAATAAGGTGTGTTTGAGAAGCATGGTCTAAATCTTAGAGAGTGTCTTGATATATTATGAAGATCAATAGGTTATTTTAAATCAATCTTATATTTCCTCTCCCCTCTAAAAGTCTCAAGCTAAGCCTCCAAGAGTTTCAAATAACCCCTCTATATAACCTTGTTGAGGTCCATCCTTGTTAATAATTAGAGAAGCAATATTAGACCAAGGGAAAATGATGATGAAAATTAATAAAGGGGTTAGACTTGGACAAGGATTATCCATTAATGCCTTGAAGAGGATAATGATCTTCTTACTCCTATTTTGGAATGTGTGGGCATCCATTAAATAAGGTGAATATCCACATGTTGAGAAGATAGAGATGAAATATTGGGTAATAACCATTCAAGAGGTGTTAAAACATTAGGAGGGGGAATATATAAAACCAAAACAAATTATTTAACCCTCTCCTACCCCTACCAACATTTTTCATCATGAGGATATTCATCACACTCTTATCTAAGAGCATCTAGCAAATCCTTATGTTCCTACTCCATGAAGTGGACCATAATGCCCTCCCACCATATCCCTTTACAAAGGAGGACCTAATGTATGGAGATAAAATGAATACCATTCAGCTGAAGAGCTTGAATCCATCCCATCATAGATATATCTCTATACTAATGATCCTAGGTATATCATGCCCTCATTAGTGAAACTACTCTCTCATATGCCTATTAAATAATAAGAAGACAAAAATTTTGGTTTTACCCTTCAAATTTCCATCATGGAAAATATTTGAGGAAGTCATATATATGAAGGATGAGGTTATAGTTGTGGTGACCCACGAATCAGTCTTAGAGAAAGAGGAATTTTTAGTTCAAAATTAAAATGGTTTATGCATAGCTCAGCTTAATGAGCTTGATTTAAAATATCTCCAAGACTGTCTCTCCCATCTTAAAAATCAACCAAAGATACCTCTCAACATCCCTAGTTGGAGTAGTAATCTCCTAAGTTTCAAGCAAGGTAAACCTTTTCACCCTCCCACCATCTCCCTCTTCGAGAAAGACCTTATTTTACTAAGGACAAAGGAGGAAGTTTTAGTAATAGGTGAGACACAAAAGGACAATACAAGTTATATGATGAAGATATCATTATAGGTAACCCACTTCATTTATATGAGGAAAAATTAGGTTTGGACTAGCTTTCTTGGCATGGATTTAACACTAATAAATTAGAAGTTGAAGAGGACAATCCTAAATATGAATATGGTGTAGCTCTTGAATGGAATACTAAATCTATTCTACATATATGAAAGAGAGAATCAGAACAAAGTACTATAAGTTGGTCCACTTCAAAATGAGGTGTCAATTGAAGATAACCATGATATGTTGGAGCTAGAGGAAGGAAAATCAGACCTTAAGCAAGATAACTATGATGTTTTAGACCTTGGTTATTCAAATCAACCCTCATTTGTAATTAAAAAATAAGATGAAATATTGAGTGAGTTTGATGAAGGAGACATTTCAAGTGCTTAAGTGATATAGTTTGAAAAACATAACAATGATGAGCCTAAAAAATTTTGGTAGTATTTCCATGCCATAACCAAAGCGTATGAGGAGGCTAAGAGACATGTCCTTCCAAAAATTATGAGCATGCTGATATAAGCATGATCAGTCCTAATTTTCATAAGAAAGAAGTGGAATAATATGGTTTTTTTGAGCCACCAAGTAAATAAAATATCTTTACTTTGAAGAACATAAATGAAGTCTTTTTGCATGGCTTTATCAAGAGTGATGAAAAACATAAGGAAAGTCTTAAACTAGTAATGGATTTTGTCTATGTTGGAGACATGTTTGTCCCTCTTCATCCATGAAGGATCAAGTCAGAGGATTAAATATTAAATAATCTTAGTTCACCTAGCATGAGCTCAAAAAATTAGGGTGGTCCTTGTCCTTGTCCACTATAAGTGAATGATGCTAAAATCTTCCCATTTTATCTAGGAGGAAAATATATGTGAGTTTCAATTGTATATATTATATAACTATGATTTTATATTAGTTCCTTATGAACATTTACCTTTTATTATATATTTCCCTTTCTTAAGTGATTTGAGCACATTATTATTTACTTTTGGATTATCCTTACTATTTTAAAAGTTCCAATAAAAAGTTTTTTATCCATGTGATCAGTTGAAAAATAATTTGAGAAAGGCTTTAGTGTCTCCATAATCACAATGGATAGACTAAGGAAACTAGTTTTTTGAATAGGAATGCATGAAATCCTAGGATGTCACTAGAAATGTTGGCCAAAATTAGCTTACATACAAAACCTTTCCCTAGTCTAACCTCATGAACATTTCCTAGTTTACACATGTGCACAAGGTTTGAGACCTCCAAATTTGGTATTTAGTAGAATTACCAAATCCCCCTCAAAAGTGAATCAAATACTTTCAAAAGTTTTCCCATGTGTGAGAGTTAAAAAATTCCAAAATTCAATCTTAGATATCTTAGTGCCAAATCAACCTACATAACACTTTTTTTAGAGCATTTTTGTAGGACTAAATCATTCTCATTTCTCTCCTAAAATCATATAAAGGTAGTCAAAGGTTAGAGGAATACAATGGTGAAGGTGGTTGTAGATAATTATTATTTAATTACAATATATGTATCCATGAAAACTACACAATATGCATATTTATGTCTATTTCCAAGTGTCAAATCATCCTGCACAACACTTTTCAAACACCTTTTTGTAGTGCCAAATCAACTCCATTCACCTTTAATTTTGACATGATTTTAGCCAAATGTGGTAAAAATTTTCATAGTAGTAAACGTGTAAATAATTCACTTCTATGTGCCAAAGTTATATCTATGAAAATTTGCCCCTAAGTTGATGTTTACTTAGTTAACTTTCTCTATGTTTCTAGATACCAAATCAGTCTACACAACACTTTTTGGGAGCAATTTTGTATATCTAAATCATGATAATTTATCTCAAAAACTTATATTATGGTATCTAAATGTTAGGGGAATATAATTTTTAATGTATTCATCAAGAATAAATATTTACTTTAAAATAATAGTCATGAAAACTGCTCAATTTGTAGATTTTTGTGTGTTTTCAAGTGTTAAATTAGCTTGCTCATCACTTTTAAAACACTATTATGTAGGATCAAATCAAGTCTAATCACCCTAAAATTTCATATTATGGTATAAAATCATTTTAATAATTTGAGGGTAAAAATTTTCATATAAAATTTTACCCACATGTGGAATGCACAACTATTAAAATTGGATTCATATTTGATTTTTACTTGGTCAATTTTCGGTGTTTCCAATTTTTAGATTTGGCCAGTGCATATGTCTCAAACTCATTTTTTAAAAGCAAAGGAGGTTGAATATTATTAAAATTTATCATGGTGATAGATAAATTTCATTATATTTCAATGGAAAAGATAATTCACATATATTTGGTTTTATGTACAAAAATGACAAGGTTAAAAATTGGCTTCTGAGCTAATTTTTTACTTAATCATTTTTCTATCTCCAGTTATTAAATCTGCCTAGTGAGCACTTTTGAATCCCATTTATGAAATAGAAAATGAAATCCATATTCCATGAAATTATTTATTATTTTCCCTTTATGACATGAAAAGTTAATTCACTTAGTTTCACAGTTGTGTGAGTTTCCAATAAGAAGTTATGATAGTGCGAAGTGACCCTTTTGCAAAGATTTATCACTCAACCAACTTTTTAGAAAAAAAAATTAGAGGGTAGGTTTTAGTGGTTATTTTGATAATTCAAAAAAAAAAAACCTTTTTGAGTATATTTTTAATGTATTTTTTTAAATATAAGATATGATGGGTTTTGATCAAATATTGCTCTATGATTTTTCATTTTTTCATGTTTTTAAGGTGTTGATGCAACTGTGTGTGACTACGTGTAGGTTTTCTTAGACATATATTTTGATACACAACTCCATTTTTGATTCAACTGATTTCATTGGAAATATTATTTCCCCCTATTTTTAATTATGTTGGTTTCAAATTGGAGAAATATATATTTTAAATTGGTCAATGGCATAGTTGAAATAGTGGTTATTGGCCCTCAAGAAGCCCTTCTAGGCTATGTTGTGAGAAAAACTTTAGGTTATAGGTCTAGTGGAATTATAAATGGTTGTATAAGTGTATTTTAGGTTATTTATAATCAATGCAGTTTGAAGAAGGTAATCAAAGTCACCTTCAAGGTCCCCCAATCATTAAATACTCAAGTGACAATCCTTCACAAGTGTCTAGAGGCTTCTAGAAGACCAAGTGAGAGATGTAACAAATTTGGAAAGTGGGATAGGTTAAGAGGAGTTTAGGAAGGTTTGATAAATTATCTCAAGTTATTTAATGAGGCTTTTATAAGAGGAAGACCTTTCCTCTAAATTATGGATGATGACATCAGAGTCATAAAATACTTTTGTCCTCAAGTGCCTTTTTAGGCCAATCAAAGCTCTTGAATTCCATTTTTATCAAAGAATATTAGAAATAAAATAATAGTTAGTCAAAGCTCCATGGAGGGTGGTTGAGTATCATTATTTAAGATTGAAATATTTTTCTTTTTCTTTCTCTTCTTCTTCTTCTTTTTCTATATATCTCTCTTTCTTCTCATTGTAAAAATATATGCTCATCTTTTTTGTATGGCATATCCCTACACATTTTTGTAAGAATATCCTCTTGAAACAACAAAATAAATTATTTTACCTATCTCTTTGCTTGCATCTAGTGTTTTAATCAAACTATGCATGATTGCCTTATGAAGTATCCTTCTATAAATATTATCCTCTATTTCTTGCCTCTTTACAAGTATTCCACAATTGTTGTGCATTTGAACTTGTTCTTATTTGATCACTGATGATGGTATAGTGTGAGTTTTACACTCCTCAATACTTTATATCTTATACAGTGGGCCTAATTTTGGAAATATTGATGAAAAATGACTAATTTGAGAGATTGTGTGAGTGAGGGTTATCTTTGAGCTTCCCTAGTGTCAATTTAAATAAATTTGGAGTGTCATATCTTGGTGTATTATACTTTTTTATTTTAAATTGTCCATTTCTCTTCTTTCTAACCCTTTTCATTGGAAATAATTAGTTTAGAGCAGTTTTCTAAGAGACTAATTGATACACATAGGGATATAGCCCATAACATATAGGTTCACCTCCATCATAAGATACCCATAGCTTAGATGTGTTCCCATTTTGTATCCAAGAGTGAAAGATCTTGAAAAATCTCTCACAAGGGTGAAATTTTGTGCTACAACAATTTCTAGCATGTTCAATGAGACCACTACATTCTTCACTTCACTGAAGGGTTATTAGTGTTGATCTTCAATGTAATTAGCCTTCAAAAGTATGTTTTCAAACATAAATAGTGAATCCACTATGAAAATCAGTTGGTAAAGTAGCATAAGTAACTAAAATCATAATTTTCATATGTATAATCAAACTCCTTTTGATTAACATGCTTATTCTCTACCTCAACATCACTTGTGTCAGGATAATAATGTTTGTGTTTCCCTCAAGTGGCCCTCAAGTAACATACCATCCCTATCATGGAATTTTCATTATTCTCACCTCCTTTTCATTAAATTCAAACCTCTAGTTCCCCCTATAAATACTTTGTTTATCCTATTACATTTTTTTTAGGATTCAAACAAGCATTATCAGATTATATTAAGTTAATAAGGGAGATTGGTAAAGGTTTAGAAAATTTTCCAAAGATCCCTATAAATGTTATACAAGAGTAAATGAGTTATCTCTAGTTGATCAAGAATATGTGATCATTTTGTGAGGACGAACAATGGGTAGTTTATGAGAGGGAGAACAAAGTGTGTTTGAGAAGCATAGTCCAAAAATTGGAAAGTGTGTTGATATCTTATGAAGATAAAAAAGTTAAGTGAAATAAATCATATGTGTCCTCTCCCCTCAAAAATCCTCAATCTTATCCTTAAAGAGTTTCAAATTATCCCCTTAGCAAACCTTTTCAAATCCCACCCTTGTCAATAATAATAGAAGCAATACTGGACCAAGGGAGAGCAATCATGAAAATCAATAAGGAGGCTAGACTTGGATAGGAATTCCCCATTCATACCTTAGAGGGTATAAGGATCTTATTTCAAAAGTTTTATAATATTTGGGAATCTATTGAATAATATGACTATCCATATGTTGATAAAATAGAGATGAAAGAGTGGGTAGTAACCATTGAAAATGTGTTAGAGCATTGGGAAGGAGAACATATCAAACCAAAATAGACTAGTTTACCCTCTCCTAACCCCACACACACTCTCTATCATGAGCATATTCATCCCACTCTTCCCAAAGAACATACAACAACTCCTTATGTTCCTTCTCCACCAAATGGACCTTCTTACCCTCCCATCATCTCCCTTTGAAAAGGATAACCTATTGAATGGAGAGCATATGAATACTATATAGCTAAAGAGCATGAATCCATCCCATTATGGATCTTACCCTATGTTAATGATCCTAATTATATCACGACATCACTAGTGAAACCAATCTCTCTTATGATTATTCAATAATAATAATACAACAAGGTGGTTATACCCTCCACATTTCCTTCATGAAAATTAGTCAGTGAAGGCATAAAGATGGAGGAGGTGTTGGTTGTGGTGACCCAAGAATCAATCTTAGAGAAAGAGGAAGTTTTAGTTCAAATGTAAAGTAGTTTATTCATAGGTAAACTTAATTTACAAGAGTTCTAAGACTCCCTCTTCCATCTTTAAATCCACCAAAGACACCTCTCAAGATCACTCATTAGAGTATTACTCTCCTAAGTTGCAATCAAGGCAAACCTTTTCACCCTCCCACCATCTTCCTCTTAGAAAAATAACCCATTTACTAAGGATAGAGGAGGAGATTATAGTCATAGGTAACACAGAAGAGGAGAATAAAATTATCTATGATGAAGAGATCATGGTAGGAACCCCACTTCATTTAGAGGATGAAAAATTAGGTTTCGAGTAGCCTTCTTAGCATGGCCTTAACACTAATGAATTAGAATCTAAAGAGGACAATAATCAAGTTGAATGTGGGTAAGATATTGAATGGAATACTGAATTTATATTCTAAATTGATTAAAGAGATAATAATAAAAAATTACCATAGGTTATTCCACATCAAAATTAGGTGCAAATTGAAGATAGACTTGATATGTTGGATATATAAGAAGACAAATCAGACCTTGAGTAAGATAAATGTGATATTTTGGATCTTATTTGGTCAAATAAACCCTCATTTATATTATAAAAACAAGATGAGATCTTGATTGAGGTTGATGAAGGAGACATCTCAAATGCTCAAGTGATATAGGTTGAGAAACATACCAATGAAGAGGTGAAAGAGTTATGGCAGTAATTCCATGCCTTAACCAAAGAGTTTGAGGAGGCTAAGAGACATGTAATTACAAAAAATTATGAGCATGCCATTCTAAGCATGATCAATCCTAATTTTAAAAAGAATGAGGTGGAAGAATATTTTATTTTTGAGCCACCAAGTGAATAAAATATAGTTGCTCTCAAGAACCGAAATGAAGTCTTTTTGGAAGGCTTTCTCAAGAGTGATGAACAACATAAAGAAACTATTGAACTAATAATGGATTTTATCTACATTGGATACATGTTTATAAATTTCAATCCATTAATTATCAAGCCAAAGTAGTCAACATTTAGGCATATTAGTCCACCTAACATGAGCTCAAAAAATCAGGGTGCCTCTTATCATTGTCCACTACAAGTGAATGATGATTAAATCTTCCCATTTGATCTAAGAGAAAAGTATATGTGAGTTAATTTTTTTTTACATATTATATAGTAATAATTAACTCTAAGTAACTTGTGAACATTTCATTTTTTTGTGTGTTTCCCTTCCCTAAGTGCTTTAAGCACACTATTTTTTGGTTTTGGGTTGTTTGTGCTATTTTAAGAGTTCCAATAAGAAGTTTTATAGACTTTTGATAAGTTGAAAAATAATTAAAGAAATAATTTTATGACCCAATAATCCCAATGGATAGTCTAAGGCAACTAGTCTTTTACATAGTAGTCCTGCAATCCCATGGGGTTACTAGAAATGTCGGCCAAAATTGGCATACATATAAAACTTTTGCCTAGTCTAGTCTCATGAACATTTCCTAGTTTGCATATATTCACAAGGTATCAGACTACTAAATTTGGTACTAAGTAGCATAAGATCCACATAAAATAGAATCAAACACTTTCAATAGTTTTTCCATGTGTGGGAGTTCAAAAATGCCAAAATTTAGTCTTGAAGCTCTCCATGCTAAATCAACCTGGATAACACTTTTTGGGAGAATTTTTTGTAGGGCTAAATCATTCTCATTTCTCTCCAAAACTTGTTTAAGGGTATTAAAATGTTAGGGGAATATAATGGTGAAGATGATCATAGAGAATTAATATTCACTTGGAAGATATACAGCCATGAAAACTACTGAGTATGTAGATTTCCATGTGTTTTTAGGTGTCAAATCAGCATGGACAGGACTTTTAAACACCTTTTTGTAGGGTCGAATCAATTACAATAACCTTTAACTTTCACATGATGGTAGACAAATATTGGAATAATTTGCATGTCAGTAAAGGTTTAGATAATTCACTCTCATGTGCCAAAGTTTTAGCTATGAAATTTTCTCTTGAGTTAATTTTTACAATGTCAACTTTTTATGTGTTTCAAGATTCCAAATCACCCTATGCAACACTTTTTAGAGAAATTTGACATAATTAGTCATGAAAATTTATCTAAAAAACTTGTATGATGGTATCAAAATTTTATGGGAATGTAATAGTAAATGTGGTCATATAGAATAATAATTCACTTGAAAATAATATAGTCATGATAACTACCCAGTGTATAGATTTTTGTGTGTTTCCAAGTGCTAAATAAGCTTGCACATCACTTTTAAAATACCATTATTCAGGATCAAATCAAGTATAATCACCTTAAAATTTCACATGATGGTATAAAAGTGTGGGAATAATGTGAGGGTTATAAATTTTGATAGAAATTTACACCCATGTGTGGAATGCACAACTATGAAAATTGGCTTCAAAGTCAAGTTTTACTTAGTCAATTTTCTATGTTTCCAATTTTCAGATTTGGCCAGTACATACATTTCAAGCTCATTTTAGCATAAGTACAAGAGGTATAATCTTGTTCAAATTTATCATGGTGATAGATAAATTTAATTATAGTGTAATTATAAATATAGTGTTCACATATTAGGTCTAATGCACAAAATTCACAAGTTTAAAAATTGGCTTATGAGCTAATTTTTTACTTTGTCTCCTAGTTGTTAAATCTGCCCAATGAACACTTTTGAATCCCATTTACATAGAAGAAAATGAATTAAATATTACATTAAAAAAAATATTATTGTATCTTAATGTCATAAAAAGGTAATGAACTTGGTTTATTAGCTGTGTCACTTTCTAATAAAAAGTTATGATGGTGTGAAGTGACCCTTCTGGGGAGATCTATCACTTGGCCAACATTTTACTAGAAAACATTCAAAGTGCAGGTCACAGGGGTTATTTCTATCATTTAAAATAACTAAAAATACCATTTTTGATTATATTTTAATCTATTTATAAAATTATAAGATATAATAGGTTTTTCTCATATCTTGCTCTGTAATTTTCCATTTTTCCATGGTTTGAAGGTGTTGATGTGACTACATGCAACTGTGTGTTTTTTTAGCCATATATTTTGATCCACATATCCAATTTTTATTCCTCTAATTGAAATGGAAATATTATTTATCTCTACTTTTAATTATTTGTCTCAAATTGAAGAAATGTATATTTTAAATTAGTCAATGTCATAGTTAAAATGGTTGCTATTGGCTCTAAATAAGACCTTCTAGGCTATGTTGTGAGAAAATCTTTAGGTTACATGTATAATGGAATTATAAATGGTTTTATAAGTATATTTTAGGTTATTTATCATAAATCTAGGTCACCCTCAAATCAAAGTCACCCTCAAGGTCCCCCAGTCAGTAAGTGCTAAAGGGACAATCCTTCACAAGTGTCTAGAGACTTATAGAAGACCAAGTGAGAGATGTGATGAATTTGGAAAGTGGGAGAGGTTAAGATGAGTTGAGTAATGTTTGATAAATTAAATCAAGGAATTTACTAAGACTTATATAAGGCTAATACCTTTCCTCTAAATAGTGGATGATGACATCGTAGTCATAAAATACTTTTATCCTCAAATGCCTTTCTAGGCAAATCAAAGATCTTGAATTCCATTTTTATCAAGGAAGATTAAAAAAAAATCATGATCAATTAGATCTCCACAGAGGGTGGTTGATTAGAATTTATTGAAGATTGAGATATTTTTCTTCCTCTTTCTCTTCTCTTCTTCTATATATCTCTCTTTTTTCTCATCATAAAATTTATGCTCCTCATTTTAGTATGGTATAAAACTACCCATTTTTGTAATAACAAGCTCTTGAAGTAATAAAACAACTTATTTTTCTTATCTATTTTCTTGTGTCTAGTGTTTTAATAAGATTTTTCATGATTTACTTGTGAAGGATCCTTCTTCCATAGTGATTATCCTCTCTTTCTTACCTCTTTTTAGGTATTCCACCATTTTTACAAGTCTAAACTTGTGCTTCTTTGATCACTAATGATGGTATAGTGTGAGTTTTACACTCTTCCATACTTCATATCTTGTATATTGGGTCAATATTTGGAAATATTGATGCAAAATGACTAGTTTGAGAGATTATATGAGTGAGGGTTGTCTTTGAGCTTCCTTCGTGTCATTTTTTAATAATTTGGAGTGTCAAAGCTTGGTTTATCACTCTTTTTCTTTTAATTTATCCATTTATCCTCTTTCTAATGCATTTCATTGGAAATTAGTAGTTCAAATTAGTTTTCTAAGAGGCTAGTTGATACACCTAAGGAGTTGGCTCATAACCCAGAGGTTCACCTCCATCATAGGATACCCAAAGCCTAGAGGTGTTCCAAATTTTTAGATAAGAGTGAGATATCCTAAAAAACATTACCACAAGGGTACAATTCAATGATAAAACAATTCCCACAACACTTTACAAGATGTATGGTGAAGAACCCCCCATCCTAGGGAATGGGATATATCTAAAACATTCCTCTTATGAGAAACTTTATTTTCACATAGTCAATTTTTTTTTCCTCCAAGTTTTTTATAGCACATTAGGTTTCTTATTTCTTGTTTAAATATGTTTTTGTGACACATTATGTGTCATGTTAGCTAGTTTCTTTTGTTTTGTGTGTCTTTCTTTCTTTGTTTTTTGAAAGAAAACAACTTTTTTATCTCAAGTCAAGAGTTACAGTCATTGGTTAGGGTCTAATAATCTTTATTTAAAAATTTTAGAAAGACTCTATGATACCAAAATAGATGAATAGTTACTTGTTCGTAATAATAAAAGTCATGATTCCTAGATACATCATCAAAACATTGACAAGTTTGACCTCTTAGGTCAAATTATCACCCTTGTATTTTAAAACTTTGATTTTCATTCTTGTTTACCTTTTTAATATCTATTTTGTCTTGTAATGTCCTTTTAATGGTCACTTAAAACCTTAATTAACATATTTTAAGGTAAATTTGATAGGTTTAAGGTTTTTTTCATCATAAACTATGCACATATTAAGTCATTCCATGACCTGTTTCAAGTTGTATCAAGTGATGAAAGGATTCTAGGGTATCTTTATAAGCCTCATATAATGTTTCAAGATTATTTATTACTATATAATGGATCAATAAAGTTGGTGATATTCTTGGCTAACATCATAACCCAACTATGTTGCATTTTGGATCATTTTATGGATTTCAAAGAAGGAAAAGCAACGTAAAGGTATGAAAGCATTATAATATTGTTGTTACATATAATATCACATTTATAAAATCATATTTAGGTCCTATAAACACTTATTTCAATAATTTCATCAATTTTATTAAGTGATTATGGAGGTTTTAGTGCTTAGAAGTCCTCTTTTGGATCATATATACATGTTTTCAAGGTGAAATTGACTTTAAAACATCTATATTAATTAATCCATCCTACCCAAGGTTAGATTCATTATTTTGAGGGAGATATAGGTGTAAAAATGGTAAAAACCTATTTATTTCTCCCATTAGCTTTCTTGGTAGCGAAAAGAAGGTCATCAGTTTCCACTTGGTGTGAAGAGTAGAGAGTAGGATGAAATTTATTTGGTCGATTTTATGGGTACATATTAAATTCATATTATTGGAATTAATTATCAAACTAAGGCTCCCTCCTCTATGAATCATTGTTAAGAAGTCTAGGTAGTCAAAATGCCTATTGATCCCTCAAAATCAATGGTTTCTAGCAGTTTTAGAGCATGAGTGAGATAATGTATTAAATGGATAATTGGAGGAGGTAATTTAAATATTTAATATCCCTCTAAAAACATTTTAAAAAACCTACTTGGCACGTGTTATCCTTAGCATGAAAAAAACTTCTATTTAGGGTGAGTTACCTTATTATAAGTTTATATAAGATATTACAACTAGGTGTTGTGTTGAATGGATGGTGTACTCACTTTAAATGGATATAAAAAATCTAAATCAAAACCTATTTCATTATACCATCTCCTTTATACCACCTATAAACATGAGATGATCCAAGAACTTGAAGAAAGAGAGAAAATTATGCATTGCAAGGGGAGTTGCAAGTAATATTCTAGGGCAAACCTTCTTAAGGCCATGGGGAGATGAATTAAAGGTTGTAAATGAAGTTATATAATGTTTATATAAGTTATAATTTCTATAAATATCCTTCACTCATTTTCATTCACTATCCAAGTTATCTTTTTAAGCAATTCATTGTGATAGTTCTTTTAGTTTTGATTATGTAAGCATCAATGAGGGGTTTTCTCACTGTTCAGTGTTTGAAAGAGATACCATAATGATATGGTACATTTAATATGATCCTAAACTTGGTGAACCCATTAAAACACAATATATCAAACCTTTTATAGTCTCTTGGAAATTATCTCACCTTACTTTTAGTTGGATTGTTTAAGAGCATTAAGAAGGACTATGGGAACTCAAAGTGAATGTCTAATGTAGTATAAACTCAATCATGGAAAGAGGTTATTTAAAATAAATTAAAAATTAATACACATACCTTCATCATGTTTTATTTTATCTTAATAGAGAAACAAATAAGGTAATGAAGGTTTTGAACCCAAAATATGGGTTACAGACTCATCTAATAAAAATATGAAGGATGCCTACCTATGAAACATTAATAAGCTGTTGGAATAAAGGAATAAAAAAGAGTGAATTCCAAAAATTGGTCCCAAATTATCAAAATAATAAAATGATATAAGAGTAGTATGATATCCATCTATGCAATTATGAAGTTGATGTGCAAACCTATAGGTTTGAAATAGGCCTAAGTGGGAAAATCACCATTTGTGTGATGTTTGATGGATGTTATAAGGGTGTTTAGGTGTATATAAATTATTATTAGGGTGAATAAACTTTATTAAAACATAAAAAAGTTAATTAAATATAATGGAGACTCATTTCATTGAAGCCTATAGTCAAGATACCTCATAGTACCACCTATAAGTAGGTAAGGTCAGATTTACCTAGTTTCTTTTAGGTGATTAATGTAGTAGAGATTCCTAAGAGATAAATATATCTTGGAAAATATTTGGTGTAATAATTTAATATGGATCAAACTCAATAAGGTCATGTATATTCAAAGGAGTGCTTCAATTATCCTCTCGTACCCAAAATTAGTTTCACAATCTAAACACCCAGTCTACCTATCTAAGTGGTCATCTTGTGAAGATTTGTACTCACTTGAGGAGATTCATGGAGGAATATTAATATTTGAGGTGGTGAGTGGGGTAAATTAATCCAAAATCATAAAATTTATTAATTTTTTCATATCCATAACTGTATGAATCAACTTTAAGATTGAGGGTCACTCTAAACCCTACTTTTGCCTCAAGAAGAGCTCGAGAGAGCATAGAGTTTTGCCTAGAAAGTAGTGGAAATTTTACATGGGTTATATTTATATTAGGTGATGATGGAGAGGTAAATATTTATCCATATTTTGGTATTAAAATAGATAAATAGGGTATGTTATTTATGAAGTATCTTTAAGAACACTAGGCATTGTAAACCCTTGTAAACCATCACTAAGGAGGTTGATGGTTATCAATGATCCCTACATAACTCAAGATCACTTGTTTGTAATTTAAAACATATAGGAAATTTATTCACACATTATAATCACACTATGAACCAATAATTATGGCATATGTTAGAGATAAAGTACGTAAATGGCCTAACTTGGTAGATTGTGTATGGATTGAAATCTACTCACCCTGCTAATTATTCTAATTTTTATAATTTAACCTATAACTACATTTCCTATCTAAGTTAACTAATATCATATTATCCCATATCACATTTAATAAATTATATAAACCTTACCCTATCCCATAACAAATTAATCCTTTCATTAATCCCACAATAAGAACCATTTATCCACTAACCTACTCGCTAAACTACTTGCTAATTTAAAAATACAAAATATTCTACGTACCCATCTACCACACCATTACTAGATATTAATAAAACCCTAAAACCTAATAAGAATTTATATAATTGGAATATTATATAAATATCCTCCATTTTATCCCCCTTTCTCTAGAATTTTCTATTCTAGAGATCTCTATGGAATTAAAAATGCCATGAAAAATACCTAGCCATTGATCTCAATGGCTCAAAATTAAATTTGAGCCATTGATTTCTCCTTCCACTCCCTATATAACTAATCTCACTCCAACCATGAAAATAACTTGAAAATTTGAAATCAACTTTTCATATTTTTTCCATTATCATCCTCCTTTTATCCATCCTTAGTCACTATCAAGCTCAAATTATCTAATAGAAGCCATTATCAACTATCAAGCAAGTAATCCAACAATCATAAGTTTTGCATCAAGGATCCATTTGGAAATATTGGATAGGAGGTATAAAGAGGGTAATTAATGGAAATATTCCCTCTTATTGGTGTGTTTATATTTTGGGGTTTTATTACTAAATATAGTAATAAGAGTTGAATCTAAAAATTAGGCTACATTTTGGTGACCAAAGAGGGAGATTACTCCCTAAAATAACATTATAAGATTTATGGAAGTGATTTGGATGCTTTTAGGATAAATTGGACATGAATTGAAGATCATATTTTGAAATTTCATCATGTATAGGTAATTTGTGGTTTTGTATTGATATCTATGGTATTGTAGTTGTGAAATTACAAGCTAAGTCATGATATTGTCTGAAAGCTAGCCTTAACCACTAACAATTTTCATAATTTGTATGTTTTTGCCTTTATACAAAATCATAAATTCATAATTTATAGTTTTTCCTTGATAATAGCTGTTTTGTAGGTTAAATCATGATTTTATAAAATCTAGTATTTAAGGTCATATTACTATATTTTGATTTGATTAACCTATCTAAAAGATAATTGGTGTTTTGTCTATTATCAAGAAATGTTTTAATCTCCCTTTTGAAATACAAATAATGGTAATCAAACACATAGAAAATAATATCATGACATTCAAATTAGAGACTTTGCTTTGATAATAATGGTCTTATAGTTATAATCATAGTTTTGTCAAACTTGGGTTTGCTCTATACCTTTAGATCTTATTTTTCATTGATATTTTTATAATTTTTTATTGTTATACTTATGTTTCAATTGGGGAGTCTTTTTGGTTTCTATTGTGTAGGGGAGGAGGATTAATCAAACTCTAGACTGTTCAGGCATAACCTACAATATTGTGACAAACCCATCTACAGTTTTGATTTGGTAACTATAGTTTTGCCATCGAGAGTTGTGATTTTATACTTCTACATTAAATTGGTAAAAATTGTGGATTTTTAGCTTTTAATTTATAGACAAAGGGTTTTTATCTACTATTAGGAAGTTATAAGGTTTCTTATAATAAGTCAAGGTTGTCTTTTTCTCATCTTACCCATTTTAAAATTTAGTTATTTTTGGCCTAACTATGTGCTTATAGGAAATATTCACAAGTTTATTGTCTACGTTTAGGAATAATAAGTGGTAGAGGAAAACTAAGTAAAAAAACTAGATGCCTCATCATTAACTTGTCTTACCTCCTATTGCAATACCATAAGTCTTGAACTTGCAATTTTCATTCATGATTAGTGATTTTGTAGATTAAAGTTGTAATTTTGTGTTTAGATAAGAAATAGGGAGGTTTGGGTCATTTGTCTAGCTAAACATTAAACTCACTAGTTTTTTCACTATGTATGTATATTAGCATAATCATTCTGTCTATATATTATCATAAATCATTCCAAAATAACTTGTTCATCAAAAAGTCCTAATAATATAGTTAACTATCATAAGTAATTGAGAAACATCTTTTTAATTTTTCTATTTTTTAATTTTTGGAGGATTTATATCACTAATATCCATCTAGGTATATCTACATACCCTTTTTAAATTTATACAAAACCATAGATTGTGTATTTTCAAAAATTGTGATTTTGCTTTACTAGTTATAGTTTTATCTAATTATCATGGTTTTACAGGGTGACTGTCATGGTTTAGTTAACTATTAAAAAATCCTAAATTTTAATCTATGATTTTATTTTGTAATTATAATTTTGTTGTTTTTGGTTGTGATATTGCACTATGTAATTATGGTTTTGTAGGGAGTTATGGTTTTGTAAAAATTAAACTACTAACCTTTTTTATTGTAGGACCCCTAAATTCTAAAGCAACCCACTTTGTTTCTAAACCTTTGTGATTGTAAGAAGGGGGTGACAATAATATATTATTTTAAGCTTATTGTATATACTTACTTGCTGTGTGTGATTTTTATTTTATATATTTTCTTGATTGTATATACTTGTGTTTCTTTCACATAGATAATTTACCAAGAAAAGTAATTGTGTTTGCCTATTTGTTACCTCCTCCTTAGTCTAATATAACACATGACCTAAAATTCATCCCCATGTAAGGGCTTATAAATTAAGGTCAGTGACATGGATTTCATCACCATGCACAAGACCAAGCTTCATGTTCTGATGGAGTATAAATATTAGGAGAGCTATCATTCAACACCTAAGTGGAATTTCGCATAAAGGGTTATATAGAGTGAGGGGTGGTTAATATCTAATATGTAGGGAAATTAAACATCATATATGGACTTGGGCCCCACTGTACCTTCATGTATTTATGGGATGCACCTACAAACTCTTGTGTAAACCTAGATTAGTAGCCTTTGGCCATAGCAAGTGTACATCTATTGGAGTTAGTATGAAATCTTAAGTATCCATCATGTGCAAACAATATAGAGAGGGTTTGAAAGATTTCATAATGGGTCACTAACCTACAAACTCATTTGTGAATCCATTTGATGGTGTAGGCATCAAGTTACAAACCCTTATCAATTGACTAATTTAGGATTCATGATTATGTGTGTTGTTTGAGTGTTGTGATAAACCCATGTTGTTTGAAAAACCAATTTGGCCATACCCTATTTTATGTGTGACACCTTAAATACCCCTAGGTAAATATACATTTTCATTTCATCATTTTAAACCACACCCATCTTACATCTCATACTCATATCATATCCTCCACACCCTAATCCTCCATCTCCCATATAATTTAATATCCATATTATAATGTTTATCTACCCCACTATATCCATCTTACATCATCTATCCATCTTGTATTGTCTACCCACCCCACATTTTCTACTTCTTATCCTAGACATCATCTAATATCTATGTAATACTCATCTTACACACCCCTCATATCTAACATCCATTATACATCCTCATCTTATGTAAATTATATAATCCTTCTTCTCCATCTTATATCTTCCATCACTTATCCCATAAACCATCACATACCTACCATTTCACCCACCTAATACCCATCATATAGATTTATATTAATCTCATCCAATATATTTTATCTCATACACCCCATCCATACCATATTCTCCCATATTCTTTGAATAATATATTTTAGTCTTGGAATCAAGTTTTAGTGGTCACCCAACCTTTTAATCCTCATTTTCACTTCCTACATCCCTAGACTAGGTAGTATAAACATACATAGTCTTATTAAGATTTTAATATAGCACCCACCACTCATTTATATCAAGTGCCTTATTCACATAACACCCATCAAATTATCTCTTTGATAATAGACAAGGTGTTTGATCCCATCACTCTTTCTCATCCTTAATAGATTTGGATCTTACAAGGCTTTGTATTTTGGTAATTCTTAGTCACCCCATCCCTTTATAAAAATCATTACATCACTCTCTTTGACCACTATTTGATTTGATTTCTAGACTAAGTTATTGTTCAAACACCTTTTGCATCACTTATCATACCTCATTACATATCCCCTTCCTTCATCCAAAATGGTGATCCACACCTATGCCTAACTTAGTATTGGACAAGCTTCCAACCAAGATAATGACTCATTGGGGAATCTATTTGATCCAAATCAAGATCATTATGAAACTAGTAGTGATATGCATACCCATAGAGGAGAATATGAATGATTAAATCCCATCCATAATGATGATATTAAGAATCTAATTGATTGATACCTCTATGAAAATTATAATCATGTTTTAGCCCACACTATTGAAATAGAGGGCACAATACCCCCAAATTTTGATCATAGCCTCATAAAACATATATTCCATCCTATAAACCATCCAAATACATCACATCAAAATGCACATACCAATAAAATACCCAAATAAGAGGAAGGTGTGAACCACAAATTTATAGAAGAACATTTGGAGCCCCTCCAAAATAATTGTACTAAGTCTAATAGGTGGTAAACTATATTAGAGGACTGACTAGACCAACATACATAGTAAATAAACCTTTTATGTCAAGCCCAAAGTCAGTGTCCCTCATCCCTCATTAAAATGCCCATAATACCCAAAACATCCATCATACTCAAATCACACATATTCCCCATAATAGTCATAACCAAACCCCCCAATCCTCTTGGGGACCTTGCACATACACAAGAATGGAAAATGATGAAGGATATGCTCCAAAAAATAGACCCACATTCACAAGCACTATAATAAAAATATGAATATTTTTTCTCTTCACTCTTGGACATGAGCATCTTACAAATACCTTTCTCTCAACACTTTGAAGTACCTAAATTCAAAAAATATCAATTGAAAGGTGATCCCTAAGACCATGCATAAGAGTTATATGTGTATTGCCATAAAGTAAAATAAGAAGATGCCTATTTATTAGGACTTTTCCTAAAAAATATTATTGAACTAGACTTATAATGGTTCATGTGCCTACCCAAGGGTTCTATATCTAGATTTAAGGAATTAACTAAACAATTTTTTAGACATTTTTGATTCAATATTGAACATGTTATCTCTACTATAGACCTCTATAATACAGAATAGAGGAATTGGAAAAGCTTGGCATACTTATTATAAAGATGGAGAAGCTTAGTGAGCCACCTATGATGTACAATAATTGAAAAGGACTTAGCCAAAATATTTGTGGATAATCTTAATGATGAACTCAAATATTAGCTAAAACTTTAATATGCTAAATTTTTTGATGAAATAATTAAGAAGGGATGTAAATTGAAAAAGGTATAATTCAACTATATTTTCGAAGTGAGGAAAATCAAAATCAAGATAACTCTTTTTTA
The DNA here is from genome assembly GCA_037957365.1 of Torreya grandis. Taxonomy (NCBI): domain Eukaryota; kingdom Viridiplantae; phylum Streptophyta; class Pinopsida; order Cupressales; family Taxaceae; genus Torreya; species Torreya grandis. The sequence goes on along the minus strand of JARHVA010007302.1, from coordinate 352,327 downwards.
TTAAAAAATAATGTTATAGGATATGAGGTTACTGATTCTAAGAAGAATGATGTGTAAAATAAGAACCCCACAAAATAATAAAATGTCTCCATTCAAGTCCCAAAATGAAATACAAAGCCTCATATTTGGAAAAGACCTCTCACTAGGTTTCTAGTACCCATTGAAATGGTCCTTTACCAATTAATTATTTCTAATATCATCACTCTTCCTAAAATTATACCTATGGATGATCATCAACCTAAACCATATTGGTACCATGAAGATGAATTTTACAAATACCATAGGATTAAAGGTCATGATTTATAAATATATATGCAATTGAATTACTACATTTAAGACCTAATAAAAAGATGTGATATTGAAATAAAAATGGAAAGTCCTTCAAATCAATCTACAAATGTTTAGGTAAGCATTTATAATGATCCACTACCCAATCATGAAAAAATAAATAGGAATCCACTAAGAGACTAAGGTTAGGCCTCTTCCTCTAATCGTATTGACTACCATGACATGCCATATCATTACGTCAACACCATTAAAATCCAAAGTCCCCCAATATCCCACTCTATCATCACCCACTATATTAAAAATCAATCAGGCCACTACTAATTATGTGGTTATAACTAGATGAAGTAAAATTGTAGCTCCTAAGGCACCACCTAAGAACTTTTATACCTCTTTTGATACTCAAAAGGGGAATATTTATAAGAAAGCTTTAATATCTTTTGATAAATCATATGATATTATTCAATAGCTTGAGAAGACACACAAATCTCATTAGTTTAAATTCTCAAAACACACCATTTACATCAAGGGATACTCAACCATGTTTTAAATGACCTCAAGGCCCTAGTGATATGGTTACCAATCAATTCTAGGCATTAGTAATAAATTTATCCCATTCTTAGTAGATTACCTTTGGTGCCTGGGACATGCCTCGAATTGAATCCCACCATAATTATGAATTATTCATTAAAGTCTCCATATCCCATTACTATATTCCTAGGGTACTCATAAATAGATGATCAACAATAAATGTATGCAATATAGACTTATTGAAGAAAATATGGTATTTAAAAGCATATTTATGGCCTACCTTAATTATGATAAAGGTGTATGATGATAATAAATGGTCACTCATATGAGCTATCAACCTTCCCATTTCCATGGGACCCATATTACATAAAACTCTACTTCATGTTGTGGAAGTTGATTTACCTTATAACATATTTCTAGGTTATCCTTAGATCTATAATATGTAAGCTATCCCATCTACTCTACGTCAATGTCTAAAATTCCCTCATTTAGGTATGGAAGTTACTATCCCTAGAGAAATTTATCACTTTCACAACTATCAAATGGATCAATCCTCATCATATTATCACTATCCTAACACTTACAATTCCATTTTAGTCTAATATATACCAAATATATATCCCCTCATCAATTTCTACCTACATTAGATCCATTACTTGAGGTCATCCACTTGAAAATCACATCCATAGGTTATAGAGAGTAAGAATATAAAAAAAATTATGTAGATGACTTGCCACTCTCCCCATGAAATTATGGGTCCTTGGCCATGCAAAATCCTAATCCCATTAAGTAGAAAACTATACCAATGGACTTATCCAAAATAGGTCTATTATCCAAAAATTATATTTATGACTCGAATGACTCATGGATTATCTCAGAAGAAGAGGCCCTAATATCTCTGAGAAAGAAATACCCCACATTTAGAAAATGTTATAAAACATGAATTACCAAGGGAAAGGACTAGGGAGATAATAAAAATGTAGGCTTTAACCCATATCATTTCAAGATCATCCATAGTATCTTGATTTATGCTAAAAACTATTTGATGATGACTAAATAATATTATTATGGGTTGATTTAACAATTTTTGGAATATTGAGGTATTATTCCTAATTTAGTTAAAGAGTTTGAGTAGTAAAATTAGTAAATAAATAGACAATAACTAAGCTACTATTTTTCGTAAATTAATTGTAATTCAAACTTTTCTAAAAATAGTAAAAAGGAGAAGAAAATAAAACTTAGCTGGAAACTAATTGATCTAGCTAAGATAGAAGCTAGAATTCAATATGCAAGACTGAGACACTATCATAAACTAATATTTAAAATTTGTTTTATGATTAGATAAGAGAACTATAACTAGATAGTAATGGAACTAGTGTTATATTCCATCTCTATCACTTTTATCCTGAGGATCTAAGCTTTCTAGGTTTTGCTCACTATGTCTATGTGACCACATTTACAAATTTTTAGCAGTTAGAAGTCTATTTATCTCATTATAGAGTAGATTATTAATTCAAAAATTATCATCCATTGTGATTTATATAATTTTGAGCAAGGCAAGGTTTATCATGTGTAAGATTAACTAGACATGTTTTACACCCTGTGTGTGGGCACACTATCTACATACCAATACTCTAAAGAGGGATCAAGTGATATGTAGTTCTCCCACTTGATGTGCTTTGCGTAATTATGTATATGAATATTTATAATGCTAAATTGTATGTGGTTGAGGTGGATAGGGATTGTTTTAATGACTTAAATGAACTTGTAAGAGTGTTGGCTAGCTGTATGTAGACCATAGGGAAGATTTCTTGAGTAGTCTTGCTTATATTCATGCTTTCTTAGTGATATTTTCTAACCCTTTCAAAATGATCTTTGAATGGGATTTTATAAAGATATATTGGTCATGGGTTGAATGTACTCATGTTAGGTTGACAAGTCTAAGGATGGAGAACTAGAATAAATTAAACATTAGGGCTATTAATGGACTCAGAAAATTGTGCTAAAAGTGGACATGAGTGGCACTAGTGTTATATTCTAAGTGTGGTGCTACTATCTTTAGTAAACAAGACCTATCGGGATTGATTTATCTTGGAAAGAGTAGAATGGGTACGCTGAGACCAAGTTTGGAAGTCTATGGATGACTGAGAATCAATGAAAATAAGATTAAGAGGGTCATGAAAGCAAAAATGAGGGACCTAAGGGTTGGGTGTCATTAACGATGCTCAAGTTACCAATTTTTACATTTTATATGACTACATTTTCCCCGCATTTGTTCTAGTGATGTAGTAAAGTGAAATACTAAGATAAAGGAGAAATAGAAAGCATACCTAAACTTACCTACAAGGGTGAAGCTCATGAATCTATGTGATGTTGGGTGTGCATAGAGAGAGCACATTATGAAGTATAAATATGTAATAAAAATAAAGAGTAGATTAGTTCTTACTAGATACACTATATCTAAAATAAGAATGTACAAAGTTGGGTAAGATAGAGAGGAATAAAATAAATGAATACACCTCATCGACTACGTAGACCAATATAAAACTTGTTGTGATGCTAAGTGATGCTGAGTAATGATAGATGTGTGATGAACCAAGAGTAATATAAAAAATAGAGCTAAGAGTTTAATTCCCTTAAAGTTGCTCAAGAATGTAAAGGCTGGCCCTTTGGCTCCATCATCACCCACTATGTGAATCTAGGTGATCTTGCATGTGTTAATTGATGTTTGGACTATGTGTCTAATCCCTTTGAATAGGTGGCTCAAGAATGTAAAGGCTGGCCTTGTGGCTCCATCATCACCCACTAAGTGAAACTAGGTGATCGTGCATATGTTAATCAATGTTTGGACAATGTGTCTAATCCCTTTGAATAGGTGGTTCAATAATGTAAAGATTTTCTCTTTAGCTCCATCATCACCCTCTAAAGTGAAGACATGAGTTGATACTCATGAAATGTGTTTTATATGAGATGGATCTTAAATCCCATGAATGTACTACGATCTAACAACATTGGCATGAATAGCTGAATGTATGCTAAAAACTAGGCCACTCTTGGCCACTCTAAAAGATGGAGATTAGGATTGTATGAAAGACACTCCAAAACTAGTGAAATAGGCTTATATGAAGCCACCTAAGAACTTGAGAACTCATGAAGTTAGGATTGTATGAAATCCATTCCAAAATGATGCAAACCATCTACAAATAGAATAAGGCATGCAACTACTAAGAATGCCTAGGTAATAATTAACTTGGAAAGAAAACAAAACAAATGTGTCATGCACACTACCCCCAACCACTACTATCTAAAACATGGATTTTGATCTAGAAGTTGTACAAACTACCCTATCTAAAAATATAAGTGAGAGCCATCATGCCACACATGATGCCCCCTATATCTAGATTCTCTATAAAAACTATACTAAAACTATTGATTTTTGTTTGAACTATAGTTGAAAAAACTATAATTGAACTTCCCTTTCTATTTGTTTCTATGAAATCTAGTTTTTATGTTGTTTGGATAAGAACATTAAAAGTGGACACTAGTGTCACCAGTGTTGTTTTCCAAGTTGGGTGTTATTGTCTAGGGCTAAATTTGGTAACTATTCTAAGAATACTATTTGCCTATTCTATTTTGACTATTTTGATGTTTGGTTATTATTTTTGGTGTGATGAATATTATTGTTTTGACCATTAGGATCTCTATTCTCTGAGACAAAAGCCCTATTTTTTCCCCCCTCTTCTAAGGGTAGGAATGAATACCCTATAATGGCTACCCTCAAAATAAATATCCCTACAAGTGTGTTATGCTATAAAGATACATGATATATCAATGATAATCAATAAGATATCTCAAGATATAGCATGATTTGTATTGAGATATTGTTAGATCAATAGGGGTATGCCTAGATGGATATAATAATGTAAGAATATGTGCAACATACTGAACTAGAAATAAAAATTTGGTTAGTTTTTAGTTGTTAGTTAGAGGGATGGATCATGATTGCCATCATGCAAACCAAGAAAGTAAGATAAATGAATGATGTGAATCATGGAATAGAAAAAAATGAGAAGAAAACAAGCAACAAGCACACAATTCAAGAAGCAAGAAGCATACAAGGGTGGCCAAGGGGCCAACCAAACAAGGCACATGGGCACATGTCAAGGAAATTATAAAACAAGCATATAAGGCATGTTCAAATGCCACATAAAAATATAATTGAAAAAAAAAAAAATGGAGTGGAAGCCACAATAATATAGATTAGTATAGGTAAACGACATTGGCAAATATCCTAAGGCACACACAGGAATAGAAGTAAAGGCCATTGGTAAATGTCCTAAGCACATACGGGAGACAAATAAAAACTAAGAAATGCAAATGATCTAGATACGCTAAGAAAGAAAAGAAATAATGTAAGTAACTAGAAGTATAATCACATCTAACTAATAAAATAAAGAGGGAAAGTATGAAAGACATGTGATTACAAGACTAGGTATATGCTAAGAAATACACAAGTGTTATATACTAGTGAGTGTTAATAAGATAATCTATGTAAGCAAGTAATTAATGTACATCTACATGATAAATATAATGTGTGGTTTAGGATTGACATAACTTGGATGGTGTATTCATGTAGAATATGCCCCCAATGGGTACATATATTGATGTGTGTCTCAATTTAGAAGTAGGATGCCCCCTCAATGGGTAGAGTGAATCAATCAAAGAGTTGGATGTCACTATACACAATCAAAATAATATCAAGTGAAGGATGGTAATGTAGATAAATAAACAAAAATTGAGCATAAAAAAATAAATGTAAGTCTAGCATGGTAGTAGACATGTAAATAATGGATGATTCATATGATCAAAATGTTTTTGATGCTTTTGAATTATGTGCATATTTTTGTATTTTGAAATATTTGAATGTTTTTTAAGTTTTTAATATATTTGAGATATGTTTAATAAATCATAAGAAAATATGTATAATTAAGTAGGGAAAGGATGATACTAACCTATAAGTCTCATGGGAGACTCCCTGTCATGGTGTCCTGTATCAAGGAGAGGAATCATGCATGATCATAGATCAAGATGGAAATGTTGAGACTATGGCTCTGAAAGATATATATGTTGTAAATTCTCTAAATTATTTGATGTCAAAACTGATTTTTGGGTACCCCTATAACTTTTAGAAGTTAATACAACTCTAGGGCTCTTAAGGACCCATCTAGTTATAGGAGAAGCTCTCTAAACCTATGCTATGTGAGTATATGCATGATTTGTCATTGATACTTCCGTGGGTGTGAACACTATAGATAGAAGATATCTATAATCCTAATGATGTGGAGGTGTATGAACTCTCTATGCTAGTGATGGATGTCTCAGTTGTGTCTGAATTGGAACTAGAGGAGGAACTATAACTAGTGGCAAAACTAAAATTAGTGGAAAAATTAGAACTGGTGACTATAAAGTAGAATATGGCTCTTAAGTGGGGAGTGGTAACTCATATAAAACTCTACCAACTATAATAACCTAATTATAGAGAATTAATTTCATGCATATATGAACTATAGAAGGTATTGCTCAAAGTTTTTGGATCCATGGTCAACCAAGTAGCATATCAAAAACTCTTACACTGGGAACTATAGTGAATGATGTGGCCACATGTTTTGGACCAAATTTTAAAGAAAGTATGATCTTACCCACTAAAATCTATACATTCCCATTAAATCCATTGATAAATGTGTCTATCATTATAATATCCTACTCTAAATATCCCAAATATTGTAATAATGTCATAGTGCATATGTTCACACTAGATCCATTGTATATGAGAATAATATGAATAAGATGATTATAAATGTAAGATCTAATAAAAAGTGCATGATAATCAGTATCATCCTCAATTATCTCCTGCTCTAAGAAGGAGATGGAAGATCTAGCTAGAACTTTGGAATTATATAAAATAAATGTTTCTCAAAGGATGTGTCTCAATTGAAGGTGCCCATTATGTATCTAGTGGGAGATATGCATGATATGGATGGTGAACCCATAATGTGTCCCATATTTCCTATTTGAATTGCTATTGAAAAGGATATAAAAATATTTTCAAATCTTTATCTTATGTTTGCTTTGCCTAAGGAGGCTCAACTAAATTGCCAAGATTAATATGATTTCCATATATCAAATCTTGTATCTTATGTCTGAAACTAATGCATCTATTTATTTTATGTCTTGATGCCTTATAAAACTCATAAAATGTATGTTTTTCATATCCCCATGTAAGAGGCTTTGTTGGGTCAATTTCTTGAATAGGAGGAAGAGATATGATGTTACATTCCAATAGTTATTGTAAAACTCTAGTTGGAGAAATTTGTAGATTGGTGAAGGTTCACCAAGGAGGTGCTGATAAAACCACTCATTGAGGGGGATTTGAATCCACATTAACTATAGGTTGATTTTAAATATTTTTATGATTGACATTTACTTTATATGGGACTTTTTTGTTACTCTTGTTTTTTATGGTTGAGATACTTGTGTACTTGAGTTTGCCTATTGAAATTAACATGACTTCTCTTTCATTTAATGTGTGACATAATTTAGTAAAGGAAGAGAATCTTTTGAACATAATTGATTCATTCAAAGCTGGTAGAAAAATATATTTGAGGAGATCCTATAAATCTTAATTTATCATGGGGATAGTCATCTTAGCCAAAATAGTATTATATCAGAGAACTTGTAAATCTTGATTGATCTTGTAAATCTTGAGATGCTCATTTGACCTTTGTTTTTATTATGCAAATTGAGCATATGACACCTTATCACCAATGTTAATGATGAAATGAGATGGGAACATGTCAGATAAATGATTTAGTGCATTGATCAATTGATTCAATATATTATAGAACTATTGTAAAGCATAATCCTTTAGGCTTTGTGGAAATAACCTTGTAAGTTACTAGTCATTGGGTACATAGTCCAAGCATGTTGTGTGAAAGGCTCTCAAATATGTCTCTAGATCACCCTTGCCATCATATAGAGTAAGCTCAGGTTGAAAAAAACCTTGTATCAAGGGTGTATAATAAATGTCATGTGCCAATGGTGTATGCAATAGAGCAAAAGAATCCAAATCTTGTGTAGGTCTAGAGGCACCTTTCTCAATATGTATCACCTCAAATTAAAGATATTTTATCTCTTGCAAAAGGGCTACCACATTAGGAGATAAAGATATACTAGATGTAGTTGGTGGCATAGAGGTAGGTTTAATTTCTATAGGGGTTTTTTGAGACATAGTGGCCCCCATAGTGTCATTTGTAAATAGTTTTTATGGTTTGAAAAGATTAGCCATTTTTAATTATTTATTATTATTCTTGTAGTATTTTAAGCATTCATCTTGCATGTCAGGGTGTTTAGTTAAAATTTATTGAAGTTATTTTTTATCAATTTCATCAAAACCAATATATTGGGCCATTGGTAAAGTAATAAAATAAGTTGAAATTTTATTATTTTTTTTTTTTAAAGTTTGTAATAGGAAAAGTGTGATATAAAGAAAATATTGAATATAGTAAATGTAAAGTCCTATTAATAGTTAACTAAAAATTGTATAAAAAGGATAAGAAGCTCACAAACACGTAAGGTGATACCTAGATTAGTAATTAAGAACTAGTGTATGCAACTATGGTTTAAAAGATTATATTTTGGCAAATTAATATGAAATATTTAACATTGAAACTAGATTTTTGAGTTAGCTATGCAAGTAAAAAAATCAAAATTTTATTGGAAAATTAGTGATTTAATAAGATCTAGTAAATGTAAATAGGGTTTTGAAAAATAAAATACTTTTGAGAATTACTTTTGTTTTTTGAGTTTTGAATGGATTTTCTAATTTTAATATGCTATTAAAAATTTATAAAATGATTGGAAAATTACTGGAACCCAATATGGGCAACTAGGGTTTAAAATAAAATTATTTTAAAATTATAAGGAAATTTTAAAATTTAATTCTAATTTATAATTTTATTATGAAATTAAAAAATCAAAAAAAATATGAAAAATTAGTTGGAAAATTATCCTAGGGTTTCTAGGGTTTTTATGCATAAATGAAGTAACTCAGATTCACCAAATGATTTAACAATTTTGGCAATATAAGGGTATTATTCCTAGTTTAGTTAAAGGGTCTGAGTATTAATTTAAGTAAATAAATAGATAATAATTAATCTACTAATTTTTGTAAATTAATTGTAATTCAAAATTTTCTAAAAATAGTAATAAGGAAATGAAAATAAAACTTACCTAAAAACATATTAATCTGATTGAGACAAAAGCTAGAATTCACTATGCAAGACTAAAACACTATTACAAAATAAGATCTAAATTTAATTTTTTGATTGGATAGGAGTGCCAAAACTAGATAGTAGTGGAACCAACACTATATTTCACATTAACGATTATTGTCCTGACGATTTGAGATTTTTATGTTTCTATGTTATGTTTGTGTGACCCTATCTATGAAGATTTGATAGATGGAAGTCTATATAGCTCCTATAGAGAAAATTCTTTCTTTAAACACTATCTTCCATTGTGATTTGACCAATTTTGAGAAAGAGAGGGGTGGGGGGGGGGTTAGTGTGTTTAATATGCACTAGACATGATTCACACCCCCTGTGTGACCATGCTACCTACATACCAATACCTTGAAGAGGGATCAAGCCATATGTAGTTCTCCCACTTGATGTTCTTTGTGAAATTATGTATATGAAGATGAGAAATTCTAAACTAGATGTGATTTAGGTGGCTAAGGCTTGGTTTAAGGACTTGAATAAGCTTATAAGTGTCTTGGTTGGTTGTATGTAGAGAATAGGGAAGATTGCTCGAGTAGTCTTACTTGTATTCTTTCTTGCTTAGTGATATTTACCAACCCTTTCCAAATTATCTTTGAATGGTATTTTATATGGATCTATTGGTCATGGGTTGAATGTATTCACATTAGGATGATAAGGATAATGATGGGGAACTATAATAAATTGACCATTAGGGCTAGAAATATACTTGCACAATAGCATTAAAAGTGAATAGGAGTGGCATCAGTGCTATAGTAGAATTATGGTGATAATATCCTCAGCAAATGAGACCTATAGGGATTGATTTGTCTTGGAAAGTGTAGTCTAGGTGAGCTCAAAACAAGTATTGAAGGCTAAAGATGACTGGAAATTAGTAAAAATAATCCTAAGAGGGTTAAAGAATCAAGCACAAGGGACATAAGGGTTGGGTGTCATTAACCATATTCAAGTTACAAATTTTTGCATTTTATATGACTATATGGATATGAATTTGATCCCTATGTAGTCTATCTCTGATGAAGAAATAAAAAAAGGTTCCATTTATATTCACTTCAAGGAGTTTACTGTCACCAACCTCTTCAACATCTCCCTATATTACCCCTCACTTATTCACTGGGATCAAAATAAGGAGCCATCATTTGACACATTTCAAAATGATGAAGCAATCTTGGAATTTTTTGGAGCTTAAGATTTCATGCCTTCTGGTGATCAAAAGAAAGTATTTTCCATAAATATTTGTTAGTCTACATATTTTACAGAACAACAAATACCCCATGATTATATTGAAGAAGAATAATTTGATGAAGAAGAACCTCCTCAAAAAATATAAGAATTTCCACATGACTCACTAGAATAATAATAATATATGGAGATTGATACAAAACTCTTAGATTGCTTTTCATCAAATGTTATAAAAATATCATTGCCTCCCTATTTACAAGATAAATCATATTCTCTCATTGAATAGGTGGTTGAATTAAAATTAGAATTGAATAACATCCTAAAATAGTCATACTAGGGGCATATATTACACCTAAGGAATGTCATGTTATTATTGAGCTACTTAGATAATTCATAGACATACTTGTATGGAGCTATGCCAGCATGATTAGGCTAGGCACCTCTTTAGTAGTAAATGATTTGGTTGTGCACCCTAATTCTAAACTAATTAAGAATAAATTATGAAAAATGCACCCCAAAGTGGCTTTATTCGTTAAGGAAGAGCTATAAAAATTCTTGGAAGCTAGCTTCATTTGACCCATCAACTATTTTAATTGGATCTATAATAGTGTTCATGTGGCCAAACCCCAAGGAGGAATTCAAATTTTCACAAACTTCTGAGACATTAATAAGGCATATCCCAAGGATGAACTCATCCAAGTGTTGACATGATCATGGAATCAACATTAGGAAATGAAATTTTATCTCTCATAGATGGCATTTTGGGCTCCAATCAAATTAAAATCACACCTAAGGACCAACATAAGAAAACCTTCACCACTCTTTAGGGGACCTTTTGCTATCAAGTCATGCCCTTTAGCCTTAAAAATGCTATTGTAACTTATAAATAAGCTATGCCAATTAGTTTACATGATATGATGTATGATATATGTTGGAAGTAGCTAATAAGAGGGGGGGGGTGAATTAGTTTCTCAACATCTCATAATCAATTCCATTTTATTCCAATGAAACAAATTATTAAGCATAACATAGAAAAATCAACACATAATCAAGATCAAGAACAATCAACACAAGTACACCTCATCTATGTGGTAAAAACTCATGGATAATAAAACCCACTCTCAAGCATAAAACCAATGGAATACCTATCCCATAAATATATCACAAACATGAGACTTTTATACCAGCATCAACTGATCTAGGAGCACTCACCCCTCAATTTAGTCCAACACCTACTAAACCTTTAGCTAACTCTAACTAGCAAGGAGGATAAAACCCCATATAAAATTAATCACCCACTAAAACACCTCAAATATAATTTTTTATACATCTAATGATGACTTTCTCTTTCTCTAACACCTTCAAACCTACTTCTCTTCTCTAGGAAGGCACTCCTACCTCATTCTCTCAACCAAGTCACCCTTTAACTATTAGGTCTAATGACTTGTTAACTCATGAAAATGACTATAAAAACATGGAATATCCTATTCACCCTTTGATTATCCTTAATTACCTATCTCTTCTCCTTGATATATCTCTTTATTTTGATTTAGTCCATACAACCTCTCTACTCTACAAATAGGTTAATTCGGCCTAGTATATATACCATACTCTCATCTAACCCATATTGGTAAGCCAAGATGATTTCCATGCTTGATATATATTTAAAATATATACTAATACACGTTATATGTAAGATACATACACTCATTAGGTCATTCATTTCCCTTCAGATGCAAAACACCAAATAAGCCTAATAGATACCTAAATGAATTAGACCTATAAACCAACACGTTACACCATGGACTCCTTGGTCCACCTTGATATTTTAAAAATTAATAAAAACCATAAAAAATACCTCCAATATACCCTTTCATACTCCCAAAATTTTCCATGCCATCTACAACACAATCTCACCTCATGAACCAAGCCATTCTAGCCTACTCTCCAATAGGCCTAGAAACACAAAAAAAGTCTATCATATAGAATTGAAGTGCACAAATGATTTTATCAAAAAATAACATTTATAGGTCCTAAATGACCAAAAAATAACACTAAATACATTATTCATGATTTCATAATCCAAACAGCTTCAAAACAACTTTCTCAAGATGACCACTTAGACTAGTCATGCTCAGTCAAAGTACAGTCATATATAAGCTTATCTCTTGTAAATGAAAGGATGATTTAAAAAATTATAAATAAAATGAGTGTATTATATGAGTATATTATATCAAAATATTTTTTTTCATTTTATATCATCATTCATTTGTGTTACAGACCAATCACTCAGGTCTCTATTTCATTGTCTTAACACAGTCTGACAATCCAATTTGGCTTTCACATTTCAACACCTCAAACTGACTCACCAGATTCAAAAAGATTTAGTAGATTAATTATATATTTTTAAAAACTAATATGTTAATTTTATTCATGTCCATTTATCATAATACCTTAAACACTTCACTTTCCTCAGCATGCCTGTAACAGTCATCTTGACCCAAAACATAGTCATGTTGAACATGACTCATAACTCTTGTAAGATCACTTAATGGTTATTTTAATTAATTTAAAATGTCATAATATATTCTTAGAACATCTTAATATAAAAAAATCATATTATTCAATGGCCATTTTGCTACTGTAAACCATTCTCACTGTCATGGGTTCCAGTGTCTTATCTTATTCACACTAGTCATTTTGTGAGATCCTTCTAGAATATGTATGAGAATAAAAAACACTTAAAAATTAATTCATAATGATACATAGGTATAAAAAATTACCCCAATCCATTTAACCATCCCTATTCACTGATTAGGCCTTTCAATTCCTCTTTTCACTCTAACTAGTCTTTTTCACTTATGGCATCATTTCCTTCCTATCGAGTAGGAAACTTTGAGGACCTAGATATTTGAAATAAAGAAATGAATATTAATGATAATTTAAATAAATATTTTAATAAATTAATAATCTTCATATCACACCAATTTTTTTCATTGGTTACTTTCATAAATCTCTCACAATATCAAAAATACTATTAAGAAGCACTTTTCTATGGGACCTACAAATAGTCAATATTGACAAAACACATATTAAAAAGACTATATGATTCATATAAAACCTAAAATCATCATCCTATCCATCCACCATCATTTTTAGTAAATACAAGTAAAATCTTTCTAATTGGGTTTAAGATTAGGGTTTTTGGGCATAAAAACATGCTTACCTTCTTAGTAATCATTCATAGAGAATAATACCTTAATACATGAACAAGTGATTATAAAAACTCATTAATAACCCTCTTAAACTTCTCAAAAAGGATTAGATCCCCATGAAAAGTCTACTTGAGATAATGAAAGTGAGAATTTTCCTCTCAAGCTCAAAATACATAGGTTGAGCATCCTCTAAAGCACATGAAGTCATTTCTAAATTTATCTCTCATATTCTAACCTCTTACTTGGTTAATAAACTTTAACATACCTATATTATAATATTCCATGTAGATATAAGGTCAAATGCCCTAAAATCACTCATTTACCCTTCACAAGGCCTCACAAGCCCATCTAAGCCAACTATGCCAATGGCCAAACTATCTTACAGATCACTTTCCACCACTTTCAAACCATATATATAATATTTTATCACCTTATAAATGTCCAAAATTAATATTATAGGCATACTAATATCCATGTCATGGCACATAATCTAAAGCACTCAAAAACCCTTAGGTAATCATGAAAGATCAAGCCTATAAGGTACAAACTAAAATATATACCTCATGAAGGCCACATTAATTTAATCTTTAGGTATATAAAACATAAAAAATAATTCAAACATCATCATACCAAGCTCCATTCATCCATATAACATCCACCTAGGACAACCATGCATGCTCTTGTAAGTATCTCATTGCTCCAAGTACATTAGACCACTATGTTCCATCACTTTGACCTATTAGACCCATTTTTCATCACTAATTCCACTTTAAATTAATGAAAAAACATCTACCATCAATATACCAACAATCTCCCCCTTTGTCCTTGATGGCAACACTCCTTTTCTCTCTTCCCATGTGCCAAAATGATAAAGTGGACTCTTTTAAACATAGGGCACCATATAATCAACCAAGTAAGCTAAAAAAAACACATGGAATCAAGCTCACTTACAATAATACATCTTAAAGAGTACCATTATGACCTCAAACAAGCACAACTCCACTTTGGAATGTGATTACACTCAAAAACTACTCCCAAGCTAGCTAGATCCTTGGACTTGTCACCAATTACATGGTAACACATCTCCCCCTAGAACCCTACTCCACTTTGAAGGATTAACCTTAGTCTACACAACCCATGCATAGCTACAAGACCTCCAAGAATAGCTACCATCAACTCAAACAACAACATGAACACCACAACACTATGTAAGCTCACATACCATTACACTCAAGGCACCCTGCAGACCACCAAAGGCACTTCAAGCACACCACCATATCTAAAATATACTTATAATATACCAACATTATAAACTGGAACCATAAATTTCAACTTTATTTTGAAAACTTTCTCAAAAAAATCTTCATTTTCTTCACTAGGCCTACTTGGACTCCATGTAGCCCTGTCTAGACACTATAGACCTAATAAATCTCTACCCTAATCATTTAAAATCATGAAATTACATATTTAAATTCCAATTCCATGCCCCATTAGACATTCTAAGAATGATATTCCAACTCATCCTTCTTAGCATACTTCCTTCCTTAGCTTACTAGCCAATTTAGCCTCCTAATGAGCTAAAATTTGGATAAAATAAATTATACTTACTTCTAGACCATTGTCAAAGCGAATTTAGATAAAAATTTATCCCATTTAATTTTTTTTGAGGATTGAAATTTTTGGATACCAAAAAAACTCACTTCCATGCCAAATTTCAATCCTCCAAACCTTTGAGAACATTGACTTCCTCTAAGCCTCCAAACACATGCTCTTGAGAAGAAGAGCCAGAGACCACTCAAAACACTCCACCTTACACAAAAAGATTAATCAATCTATGAAATCACTTGAAAAATATATCAAAATCATGTGTATACCTTCCTGTAAAATAAATTCTTCATGACACATCTTCATTATTCAAATTTCCCTTGAAACCAAGCAGTCTATGCAAACAAGCTCATTATCTATAGTAGGCACCTTGATCAAATGGTCAAAAACACATCTAAGCACCTCAAAAACATCTTCAACCTCCTATTTTACTTTAAAATGTCAAAAAAAACTTGAATAATCTATTTCTATTCTTTTAGACATCATTAATTGTCAAAAGAGTACTTTGTGCACCTTTTAGCTAGTGATCACTTCCAAAATTAGTCAACTCTAACTTTTTACCACAAAACTCAAGTATGAGTTCATCAAGGACTCAGACCACCTAGGAAGGACTCATGAATATCTTCCTCATGACCTCATAAATATCTTTATCTATCTCCTTTAGATCACCCCTCAAATATAACATCAAAAATTGATCAAAAAGGGACATTAGAACCAAGAGACCTAAACATACATCCTGAAGAACTCACATGATTTACCACCTAAATAAATATCTCATGAAGCATAGAAAGAGACCTTAAATCCCTCAACCATTTATCCTTTAGATACCACAAGTAATTATGGCTAAGAACTCTTCAAATCACTTCATGGAAACACACAATCATATAATTCTATGTATACACCTACTATCTATTAGTCATCTGATAAGAAATATTTCCTTCAAAACACTCAACATAGGATACCATAATAATAAAAGTCATACTACATAACCTTAAGTTCATAACCAACCTCTTATTCCATTGATATATTTATGAAATCCCTTCAAATTGACTCAAATGGTCAACCTCACCCTCACAGTTTAGACCCTATTATGAAAACTCAAAAATTATGGAAAGAAACTTAGAATAACTATCAACTTAAGATTAATCAAAATTTATTCATGATGCCATAACATTAATCTATGACCTTATGAGGTAACCTTGATAATAAAGAAATATGATACTCACCATAAAACCTTCAAGATCACTTTCAACAATCTCCTTCAAGCTCACAAGCAATCTTGTGAAGATACATCAATATTAAACATATTCAAAACTTCTATGACATTTTAAAAGACACAAAAAATAAGCCAACCTACTTTTTAGATCATATCCAAGCATTGTAATTCAATAACAATACCTGTAACCTTCAAAGATAATGGTCTTATAGTATAAAAAACAACTTACACACCCTTATTATGATATAAGCTTCTTGAACCTTACCTTGAGAACACTATCATAATCCTTGATCAGTAACCTTGAGAGTATAAGGTCACAATTAAACTTATAAAGTCACACTAGTCTTGTCATATATTTTGTTTACATTTTCTATGAGTATTCTCCATGCATAGGTATCCATAAACCATTCATTCTTACTCAAAAAGCTTCATTAGCTCTCATACCTTAATTAAGTCTCATGGAGACCAATGGTCCTCTTCACAATGGATAGATTGTCTTATTTGATTATCAAATTCTCCTTCAATTAAAAACCTTTTCCTTTCAAGACACCTACACATATTTGTACCTATCGTGCTTGCTAACCTAGAGACCATCTTCAATAAGACCTACCATAAAACTTAGGTTTGATCTTGGATTTGGCTTCAGTATGATCATTCGTATTTGAATTTTATAGTGCCAACATGTAGAAATTTATGTAGACTTTAACTCTAATCTTCACATATTTATCCATCACTGCAATTAAGATGAATATTGTCTTCATCATAATATAAGCTACTTAGGATCACCTTTAGGTTGTCAAGCCTCCATCAAAGGTCATACTCTGATACCAATTATTGGAAGTATATAATGAGATGGGGGTGAATAAATTTCTGAACATATCATAATAAATTCCATTTTATTCTAATGAAACAAATAATTAAGCATAACATAAACAAATCAATGCATATGCAAGATCAAGAGCAATCAATACAAGTACACCTCATCTATGTGGGAAAACCTCATGGGGAATAAAACCCACTCTCAGAATTTCAACCAATGGACTAAATATCATATAAATATATCACAAACATGAGACTTTTAGACCATCATCAACTGATCAAGGAACACCCACCCCTTAATTCACTCCAGTACCTACTAGATATTTAACTAGCTCCAACTAGCAAGGAGGATATAACCCCTTAGGTGATTAAGATCCCATTAAACCACATCAAATATTATTTCCACAACTAACATAATATTTTATATATTTTATGATGAACTTATCTTTCTCTAACACCTTCAAATCTGCTTCTCTTTGCTAGGTAGGCACTTCTAGCTCAATCACTCAACCAAGTCACCCTTTAGACTATTAGGTCTAATGACTTGTTATCTCATGAACCTGATAAAAAAAACATGTAAAATCATCTTAACCCTATAATGGTCCTAAATGTTCTATCTTTTCTCCTTGATATATGTATTTTATTTGCTTTAGTCCATATACCCACTCTACTCTATAAATAGGCTTATTAGGCCTAATATATATAACATACTCTCATCTAACCCATCTTGGTTAGCTAAGATGCTTTGTATTATTTATATATATTTCAAATAAATCCTCATACACCTTATATGTAATATCCATACACTCCTTATGTTTCTCATTTCCCTTAAGACCCAAAATACCAAATAAGCCTAATAGAGACCTAAATGAATTAGGCCTACAAACCAACACGTTACACCTTGGACTCCTTAGTCCACCTTCAACCTTAAATAATGAATAAAACACATTAAAAATACCTCAAATATACCCTTTAATAATCCCAAAAAATTCCATGCCATATGGAACACAAACTCACCTCATGAACCAAGCCATTCTAGCCTACTCGCCAATAGGCCTAGAAACACAAAAACATATATCATATAGAACTGAAGTTTAAAGATGATTTTATCAAAAAATAAATAGAAAAAATAAAATTTATAAATCCTAAATGACCTTAAAAAATACCATTAAATCCATTATTCACCTTTTCATAGTCCAAACAACATCAAAATAACTTTCTCAAGATGACCACTCAGACTGGTCATACTCAGTCAAAGTATAGTCATATAGAATATTATTTATTATACATGAAAGGATAATTTAAAAACTTATAAATAACATTATTGGATTATATAAGTCTCATATATCCACATACAAAGGTTTTTTTTCATTTTATAGCATCGTTCATTGGTCTTATAGACCAATCACTCAAGTCTCTATTTCATTGTCTTAACATAGTCCGACAAGCCAATTTGGATTTCACATTTCAACACCTCACACTGACTCAATAGCTTCCAAAAAGATTTATTATATTAATTATATCTTTAAAAACACCAACATGTTCATTTTATTCATCACAATTTTTAATAAGACCTTAAACACTTCACTTTCCTTGGTTTGCCTATAGCAGTCATCTTGACCTAAAACACAGTCATGTTGAACATGACTCTTAAATCCTATAAATTCACTTAAAGTTATTATAATGAATTTAAAAGGTCATAATACCTTATTATAAAATTTTAAAATGAAAAATTAATATTATTCAATGGTAACTTTGCTACTATGAACCATTCTCACTGTCATGGGTTCCACTATCTTATCTTATTCAGACTAGTCATTTTGTGAGATCCTTATAACATATGTATGAGAATAAAAAACAATTAAAACTTAAGGTAACATGATTAATAGGTCCCAAAAAATTACCCAAATCCATTAAACTCATCCCTATTCATTGATTAGCCCTTGTAATTCCTTTTTCATTAACTTGTCTTTTTCACTCATGGCATCCTTTCCTTCATATCAATTAGGCAACTTTGATGACCTATAAATTTGTCATAGATAAATGAATTTTCCTAAAAATTTACATTAATGTTTGAATAAATTCATTATCTTCATTCATTGTTTCCACTGCTTACTTTCATAAATCTCTCAAAATATTAAAAATAATGTTAAGAAGCACTTTTCTATGGGACCCACAAATAATCAAGCTTGACCAAACACATAATAAAAATACCATATGAGTATTATGAAACCTAAAATAATCATCATGTCCATACACCATATTTTTGATCACCTACAAGAAAAATATTTCCAATCAAGTCTAAGACTAGGGTTTTTGCACATAAAAACTTGGTTACCTTCTTATCAATTATTCATAAAGAATAGGACCTTAATCCATGAAATAATGTTTATAAAACCTTCTTATTAACCATAATAAACTTATTAGAAAGTCTACATGAACTGATGAACATGATAATTTTCCTCTCGAGCTTAAAATACACCATTTGAGTACCCTCTAAAGCACATGAAGTCTTTTATAATTTATCTCTCATATTATAACCTTTGAACTATTTAATAATATAAAAAAACTTATATGATCATCTCCTGTGTAGATATAAGGTCAAACACCCTAAAATCACTCATTGACCCTTCACAAAGCTTCACGAGCCCATCTAACCCAACTAGGCCAATGTCCAAACTATTTTACAGACAACTTTCCACCTCATGAAAACCATCTATCTAGACTCTTATCACCCTATAAATGTCCAAAATTAATATTTTAGAAACACTAAGCTCCATATCATGGCACAAATCCAAAGCATTGAAGAACCCTTAGGCAATCATGCAAGATCAAGCCTACAAGGTATAAATTGAATTGTATACCTCATGAAGGTATATATGAAGTCAACCCTTGAGTATATAACACATCAAGAAAAATTAAAAAATCATCATACCAATATCCATGAGGCCATACAACGTCCACCTATGACACTTATGCACACTCTTGTAAGTATCACATTGCTCCAAGTACATTAAACTACCATATTCCATCACTCTGACCTATTATACCACTTTGTCATCACCAATGCCACTTGACATTAATGAAAACACATCTAACATAAATATCCCAAAAACATAATCAAATATTAAATGGATGATATCTTAACAAAGTCTTGACTTAGGTCAGAACATCATGTAGTCATAAGAATAATCTTTGAGCAACTACAAGATTACAAATTTAGATTAAATCTTAAGAAGTGTGTATTTGGAATTACCTCATGAAAATTATCATGATTCATATTTTCTCGGAGGGTAATAGAATTTAGACCAACCAAATTAAAATTAATTATGGAAATTCATTCTCATCTCAATCTAAAGTAGCTCATAAGTCTTTAGGGAAAGTTACAAGCCATTCAACAATTTATCTCTCAGATCATGGAAAAATGTCACCCCTTCACCCATATCTTAAAAAAGGGGAAAACTTTTAATTTTTTCTCTAAATTCCAAGAGGCATTCAACAATCTCAAATATTATTTAGAAAATCCACCTGCGTTATCACCCCCCATCATGGGAAGGCCCATGCTCTTATATAGTTTAGCAACTTCATGTGCAATAGGTACCCTCCTGGTACAACATAATGATCAAGGCAAGAAATAAGAATGTTATTAACTTAGCCACACTATAATTTATTATTAGCTAAATTATATTCCAATTGAGAAGGCATGCTTAGCCATATTCTTTTCATTGTAAAAGCTTTGGCATTTCATGCTTAACAATAAGGCTCAACACATTACTAGGGTTGGTCATCTCAAGTATTTATTGTCAAAATAATCCCTCACTAGAAGAATGGCCAAATGGATCATGTTACTCATTGAAATAAATATTGAATATGTTAATAAAATTTCCATTAAAGGGAAATTCATATCAAATCAAATAGATAAATCACCTTTTGAAGTGACTAAGCCTCTTATGAAAACCTTCTTAAAAAAGTCTATAATGAATACTTCAGAATCTAGTGGCTAGAATTTATATTTTGATGGCTCATTCACTTCACATGGATCAAGAGAAGGAATCATCTTCATCACCCCATAATGTGACCTCATTACCAAATCCTTCTACCTCACTTTCCCATGAACCAATAATATCTTAGAATACAAGGCCTTACTAGCTAGCCATTAACAAGCCATCCAATGGAGTATCTAGAATTTATAAGTATTTGGAGATTAAAAAATTATACTTAAGAAGGTTAATAATGATTTATAGACAAAGGATGAGAAATTAATCCATTATAAATTATTGGTTAATCAATTCAAGTAGAATTTTTAGTCTATCACATTTGAACAAGTGCGCTGATGGAGTAGTAAAGTAGCTGATTCAATGGCCACTATTAGATATTTTATTTATTTCCCTAAATATGTTTTAGAAGGAAAATTTATAATAGAACATATGATTATCCTAGCACATCATTCCATGTTTCCTTTACAAATTTTTAAAATCATTGATCTCAGTCTTCCTTGGTGCCATGAAATCTACAGGCACCTCCATGATAACATCTTACCTCCTAACCATAATCACCACCAACAAAAAATCCTTCATCCACCACACTTCACATTACATAATCCTCATTATCATGCTATATAATAGATTCTATGATGATACTTTGTTAATATTCATAACCTTTGAAGAGTCTTCTCTCATGATCAAGGAGGACCATGATGGTGTTTATGGTTGTCATGTTAGTGGGATGGCCCTAGCCAAGAAATTACTCTAGACTATATATTATTGGACTACCACAAAAAAAGACTCCTATCAATATGTAAAAAGATATGTGGCTTATCAAAATCATGGGAATAATATTCATACTTGTGCATATGAGTTACATCCCATAATGATCCCATGGTAATTATCTATATGGGGACTCAATTTGATCAACAAAATAAACCCTACATATTTAGATGGTCATAATATTATCATCATAACAATGGATTATTTCACTAAATTGGTATAAATAATTCCTATCACCTATAATATATGCCTACAAATCTCTAAATTCATCCTCAATCAAATCATTTACCATTTTGGCATCCTTGCCAACATCATATCTAATAATGGAAAATCATTAAAAATTCAAGAAATTGAGTCATTGTGTTAGTGGTATCACATGAAGAAACATTTCTCTTCTCCTTAATACCCCCAAGGTAATGGACAAGTTAAACCAACAAACAATATCCTCATTAAAATTCTTAAGAAAATAGTTTATCAGACTGGTAGGAATTGGTACCTACAACCATATCCATCACTTTGGTCTTATAAAAAAAACATCTAAAATCCTACTATGGCCACTCCATATGAATTGGTATATGGGAAAAAATAAATATTTCTTGTGGAAGTAGAGATCTCATCCTTAAGAATCTCATTAAGGGTCACTGTCAAAACTATCAAAATAAAAGACTATTAGAATTAGAGTGTTTGAATGGGAAACATTAAAAATCCCTTGATCATTTATAATAATATCATAATAAACTAAAATGCCAACATCATAAGAACATCCAGTCTAGAGATTTTGGGGTTGGTGATCTAATCCTAAAATAGAATTAAAAAAATACTAATTCTGATCGGGATAAGAAGGGAAAACCTAAAGCCAACTAGCTCATGCCTTATATCATAGTTGTTAAGTTTGGATTATAAGCCTATAAATTATATATAATGGATGGTGAAGGTCTTCATGATATGATTAATATAATTCATATAAAAATATTTTACACTTGACATGATCCACCTTCCTCCATTTATGAGTCCCCATGCTTGGGGTCATACCCATTTCGCCTCCATCACATCTCCCCAACAATATAATAAGTTATAAAACAATCCATCAAATGGTGAAAAATAATCTTATAACATGTTGGTAATGTACCATGATGAAAATTAGTTTCTAATGTCATGTTAAAATAATCCATTCCTAACTGTAGTCTTAATAATGGGAATCCATTATAGGTTCTTATGTAATAAAAGGAGACATGGTATTATTAACAGAAGGAATAATTCGTTACTTGTTGAGTAATGGGGATATTTGTTGGGTAATTCCTCTAGTGTCTCTTATTCATATATGGCATATACATGTCCCTAAAATCCTATGATAGTTGTATATCCATTCCCATCCCATCACCACATTGTATCCTCTTTGACAAACATGTCTCCTTTTTAGCCTCCAGTTAAAACTTCATCTCCATTTGTCCCTTGCTATATCTAAGACCATGGTTCATACCTTCCCACTAATTATGTCATTATGGAAGGGTCAAAACATATTTTTATATTCTAGGGTTTAGCATATATTATGACATTGAATTTTGAGGGATCATCTTAAACCCCATTTATGATTACTTTTAGACTTGGTTGGAATCTTGTTCTGACATCTAATAATATGGGGTTCTATATTATCATGTACATAGTCCCTAATCATCACTATCCCCATTGTTTCTAATCATTTTGGAATCATGTCATTATTCATTTATAAATCCTTGGTAGTATCTTTTCTTTTTAGTCTATGTTATTGCATGATTTTCTTGTGTGATTGTTTGTTTGTTTGTTTGTTTGTTTTTAAATGTGTGAGATTATTAGTTAGTCATGTACATGTTAATAGTATCATTTATTTAATCATATTTTTTATCAAATTTTATATATTATATATTCTTAATTTTCATTAGAATAAGGATGGTATTAGTGACCCTTGAATGTTTACTTGGGTAAATCCATTTTTCAATGAAGTTCCCCCATGAACATGTTTTGATGTACCTTTAACATCTCATGTCACTAGCACACATCCAAATGGTGCAAGATTAAAATCCGAATGGTACAATATTAAAATCCAAATGGTGAAATATTAATGTCACATCAAGTGTATGTGACCTCCAATAAACCCTATCACCTCACATCAACAATGGTAAAATTTGATACATATCCTCTAATGTTGGTCTTGAAATGTAATCACTCCACCAATGTTTTGATAAGGTCCTAATTAATCTGAATCATTAGCATGCTCACCACATTATGTAGTCCAATCAACTCTAATACTCCATACTCAACCTCCATCAACAAGTGCATATAGTATAATACTACCAGATGTTGGGATCAAGACACCATCACTCTTAGGTCCTCCTTCACTAATCACCATAAACCTATCATTATATCTATCACAAATCACCCCTCTTATCTTTCATAAATTGTAGACACCTAAAAATGGCCATCGATAACCTCTAACCAAGCTCTTGACTAATTTCCACCAAAATGCACAATTTGGCTTAAAAACACTAAAACACATTAAATAAGTTAAAATTGATACATTTAAGTTCTAATTTTGGCCAGGGTGTCCCTAAATGGGGAAGTGCAATTTATGGGCTAGCTAACATTGATCAGATCATTCTAAGTCTAAATGACAATTTTACACCTGGCTGGTCTAGTTTTCTCTTTTCTATAAAATTTATTACACAAGATGTGTTCCTTTGTTATTTTTTTTTGGTAACATCATAAATGGGATAATTGATCCAATGCATCTAACATTAAATTTTAATTCCAATCTAGTCAAATTTTGGACTAATAACAAGGCATTCTAATTAATTTGAGTAATTTGTGCACAAAGTGCTTAATCATGATTAAGAGCTAATTAAACCAAATTAGATCCTAATTAATAATTCCATGGAAACTTGTTCAATACTTATTTTTAGAAATGAATATTTAATATATACATTATCAGGTGACATCATTTCTTGGGAAGACATCCCTAGGCCATAAATGCATAAAATATCAAGGTTAAGCCCTCCCATGCCTCTTCAAATCTCTTCTATCCCAAATATTGATGAGCCTATTTATTCATTTTAAATACGTAATTGAATTATTACTTAGCCATGCATCTCAATATTGAGATTGATGGTTCAGGTTGATTTTAGCCATTTTCCAAAATCTATAAATAGGAGGCCTTGCCACATTAATTTTAAGCTTAACTTGTGTAAAGTTACCATGCCAAATTCATTCCAAAAAGATCTCACATTACAAAGTTATGATGCTAAAATATTTAAGCCAAATCCAATAAAGGGCCAAGGAGAGATGGAGGTAGTCAAGCTCCCATTGATGCATATGTCATGAGCATAAACTGAGCAAGCCACTATAATAAATCATTTGGAGCATCTAAGGAAGGTGAATGATTCTTGTTTTTCCTTAATTTTTATTTGTGATTTAAATTGTTTTATTATTAAGATCACTTTAGTAACTAGGCATGAAGGTGTTAGTTTAGTGTGCTTTTGATTTGATTTATCCACTATCAAAATACTAATCTCCACTTCATCATCAAATTCCTTGTTAACATAATGGCGTGACTGATGGGACCACAACCCACGAATTTGTTCACAAATCCTCTACAAGTAACCTACTAACTATTGTCATGTAGGCTTTTAGAGTATGGAAGAAAAGAAAGAAAAAAATTGAGTAAAAATTTTCATTTTTACAAACCATGGTTTTTTTCTCAAGATGGCCCAACTCATCTTTAGATCATCTCAACTTAACTCTGGATCATATCAACTTAGCTCTAGTTTAGTCTGACTCAGCTCTAGTTTGTCCCAACTTGGCTCTAGTTCACCCCAACTCACCTCTATCCACTCCAAATCACCTATCTAACCCAAATCAACTGTCAACCTTACTTGTCAACCCAACTCACCTATCCAACCTAACTCACCTGTCAACTCAACTTGCCTATCAACCCAATTTGCATGTCCAACCCAACTTGCCTATCTAACTCAACAAGCTTGTCAACTCAACTCAATTATTAACCTAGATCACCTATTAACCTGACTTGCATGTCTAACCTAACTCACCTATCCAACCCAACTTGACTATCAACCTGAGAGATCATTTTTAAAAATTTCTTATTTCATCCTCAAAATTGCTTCAAAGCTAAGCAACTTGATAACATTTTTCTTTCATAATGTACATGTAAAGTCATCTAAGAAAAATAAATTAGTGACTTTCACACTTCATTTGAGTGTTTTAAAATGAATTAGGAACTCTCCTTTTGGGATTAATGAAAAATTTATATTCTTAAGTGAATGCTTTGATAATTATGATTTCAAAGTTATAACTTAAGACCAAGGGGTCAAAATAACACCACCCAATCATTCAACTTGGTGATTAAAAATGAACTCACCTTTACATGTATTCTCTTCCATTGTCCCCTTTATGGAACCCTTAGAATCAAATGCACTAACCTTATTATAACAAATCCTAGTCCAAGGCTTAGAAAGAATGTCATCTAAACCACTCCCTACAAACTCATACTAGTTTATGTTACCTTGAAAATGACCCTGAAGTCTTTCTTTTTATGTCTTTCATTTCATTGGATCTTATCTTGAGAGGGGGATGTCATTACCTCCCATGAGTTATTTAAGGAAGCTTTGACCCAAGGTTTCATCTTTCAGCATTGGCTTCACCCACTCTCGCTTGGATTGGAAGGTTTGAGTGGTTAAACTACCTTCTAGTGATGGAGTTACACATGGGACATATTTTCACTTTGTACATCATACTACACTGAGAAAGTGATAGATGTAGTGGTTGAAAAAAGGACTAGATATTTTTTTAATAAGAAAAGTGTTATGGACCTAAAATCCATGCTTTTCTTTTACATCATTTGACATGAAATTCATTATGCAATTGATTCCCCTGGATATGTTCAAAAACTTATAGATCTCAGAGAAATCCAAACTTGCTATAGAAATATTATTGGTGTAAGGTGTGCCTCAAGTTCCATGTCACATTAATTTCATTTGAGAGAAGAGGGGTGTAAAACCCCTACTATATGATGCACATTTACTTTTGTTTGAACACTAAAAATCCTCTCAAATGATGTATATTTATTGATTCTAATAATACCAAGAAACCATGTTAGTTTAGGATGTAAGAGTGATTAATTAGTTGGTTTTATCCTAGATTAAAGTTTTGTTTAGAGTAAAAGCTTGGTGTGAACAAATGATACAAACCAAAAAACATAGTCCTCATTTTACTTTGAACAAAGAGGCATTATGCTACCCACATGAATCAAAAATTTTCCTTGTTAAGAATTCATCAAAAATTGGAGTCATATCATCCACTTTGGCATAGTTATGCTACCCAATTGAGTCTAGACCTTTGCCAAAGTTTGTTTAAGCCCTTCATTTATAATCTAAATTTGAAATTGTACCTTCATAAGTTCATAGGATTGATATGCTAAGTGGATTCACCATTTGCACTAAACTTGAGGGAACTTAAGTTCAATTTCCAATTTTAGTTGATGGCCATTTAAGACTTATGATCATTATCACCACTTGATAGACTTGAGTCATTTTGTGATAAACACTTGTACTTTGAGTCTATGCACTACAAAATTTTGAGTCAATAAAGGTAGTGTTATGCTATCAATTTTATGTGAAACTGTCTTTGCCTTAGAGAGTTTTTGAAACAATCATTTTGTCACATCTTTTGAGTAGTCTAGCATTGTTATGATGTCCAAAATATGTCAGATATTATTTCATAGGCCCTCTTGGATAGAGTTTAAATTTGTTTCCACATTTTCAAACCAATTCAAGTGTACCTTTATGAACCTGTCTAACACAGTTATGCCATTCACTTTTGTCTATCTTATTTGTCAAAAGAACTAAGTTTTATACCATTATTTGTGAGAAATAAACTATGTTTAAAATGCGTTTTGTTTCATACCTTATACCTATTTTATCAAGTCCATGTCCAAGAATCAAATTCCTAGTGTTTGTTAGAAGTGTTCTAAATCTATTAGAATAAAAATTTAATTGATTTTACAGTATAGATTTTGACATCATTTGCCAAAGAGTCCTAGGGCATGCCTTGTTTGAGCCTTGATTTTGACATCATGTTTTGGCCAAAATACCTAGCTACTTTTAATTTCTTTGATTAGACTGATTTGAAAAAATTTGACCTTAACATTTGGCATTTCAATTTTTAGTTCATTTATTTAATCTTTTTGTGTAAGATGTGTAACATTAGACACTTAATGTTAGATTATGTTATCACAAATATTTGCATAAACCTTTTGACCCTTTTGACCAAATTAGACCAATTTTGAACCATTTGTCTTTTAGACATAGTTTTTCAGAGTTTGTAGAATTCTAAGCCTTTTTTTCAAATATTTCATCATTTATGTAGATATATCTACCTACACCTATGGTGGAGTCACGTATAATCCAAATTATGATATAATGGCCACACAAAATGAATTTTATGGCGTTATTCAAAATCCCAATGATGCTAATATAGTTTTTGAGACATATTTCTATCCACCTTATAAAATCATTCATGGGAACAAAGTCATGAACCAACTTGGGACCTTGATTGGTATGAAGAGTTTATGAGGAGGACTTTGAAGACTCAACTATAGATAATGTCATTTGGGATATAGATCCATACCCTCTTTACAATAGTTAGTACATAGAACATAGTCAAGAACTAGCTTATGAGCCAACTCAAGATTGGAATGATATGGTTTATCAGGAGGACATGGATGCTTTAGCTTATTTAAGCAATCAAGTTCCATAATGTCCTTTTATTATCTGATCATCAACTAACCCTAACCCTCCTTTGGATTATATGAGCTATCAAGATCTATAATATCTAAGTAATACCATTACCATTTTTAGACCTCATGCTTTGGCTTGTGTGAAAAACCAAGCTCCACAACACCCAACCATTTTTATACCAAGACCTCATCCTTTGGCTTGTGTGAACAACTACGCTCCATAATGCCCCTTCATCATTTTAGGACCTAGTCCTTTGGCTTGTGCAAGAAACCAAACTCGACACTTCCCTATCATTACCATTTTAGGAATTCATCCTTTGGCTCATGTGAAAAAATAAGCTCCACAATGCCCTACCATTATCCAACCATAGGCCATTCCTCCTCCATTACCAATCCCATCCAAACCTCAACCAATCCAATCATTTTAAGACCAAGATGTGATCAAAATTAATATTTTCTAACTCATTGAAAACCAAAGATAAAATAACCAGCCAATCCAAGATGCTTTTGTTGAACCAACCATTTTTTATAAGTCAACTTGTAATGAATTACTTTTCAATCCTATACGTATTATCGATGAGTTTTACTCTGATGAGCTGATATTGTTTTAGTCACTTATTAATGATTATAACCACCTTTGGATAAATCATTACCTTGACCATACACCTATTTTTCAAGAGCCTCATATTGTCAAGCTAGTATATCTTGACCTTTTTCCCATCCTAGAGGAGTCTCACTTTGATAAACTAATCTTGGTGGAGCCCATCATGCCATTACAGGTTGTTACTTATCCAATACCAAGAATTTAATAAGACATCATTGAAAAAAAGTACCCATTAGATGAATAATCAAAGTTAGAGTCAAGTTCTACTCTTAGATCGACATCAGAATTAACATCAAAATCTAAATCAACATTAGTTTCAACATTGGATTTAGAGTCCCTTGAGTCAAAATTAGATTAAGAAGAAGAATATGTTTATGTTTTTTACAACATTGGTCACACATACCTTGTAGATCAATTTTAATATATTTGTGATCCTTATATAGTTTTTGAGAATGAGTAATTCATCTTTGACATGATTTATCCTAGTATATTCTATAAGGATTATGTATCATCTCCCCATTCTAGTACCATTCCACAGTCCATCACCACCAACCAAGATAGCCATATTGTTTACATTCCATCTCCCATAAGTGTCAATTGGGATTGATAGAAACACACTTTGTTTAACTACATCCATGGAAACATAGTAGTTGAAGAAGAATAGGGAAGCCAAGACCACATTCATTTAGTAGAAGAACACTATCCTAGTGAAACCTTTTCAAAGGTGATAGCATATAAGCAAAGTTCAAACTTAATATATTCTAGTGAAACTTTTTTTAGAAGTGATAGAATAAAATCAAATTCAATAGCTAATGTTCATTAGTGAAAATTTCTCAGAGGTGTTATGGGACAATCAAGATAATTTCATTGATGAAACCAATAGCTAAGTGCAAAAGTTCTTCACTGCTTGATGAAGACAAAATAAAAAATTAGATCAAAATAGCTTCTTATCTACAACCTAATCAGATGATAGCTACTCTTAGGCCTAAATAGAATAAAAATTTGATGGTCTTATTGAGATAACAAGTCTTTGGCCTCACCATTGTTAGCATATTATTGTATTTACCTTAGGTTATTTACTAAGGTAATTTATGTTGGTTAGTTGCCTTAACCACTTTGGTTAAGAGATTAGTTGTTTGTTTGGTCTTTGTTATTTCATGCAAGCTGACGTAGGTTAGTTTTCTTATACCCATCTCATGCTTCATGGGTATTTCATTTGTTTACCTATTTAATAGGCCTTCATGCTTGGTTGAATATACATTGAATATGTTCTCTGATATTATCAATCTCATTTTCTCTCTGTGTTTTGTTTAATCTTATATGGTATCAGAGCCCATGGTTTGTAGAACTTGAGTGGAGGTCTGTGGAAGCTAGAGAGAGGTCGGTGTCTTGCCAGGGAGGAGCTTCAAGTGCCCAATGGAGAGTCGAGGAGAGATAAAGCATCACAAGATTTGGAAAACTCAACCAAAAGGTCTAAAAATTGCCAAGAAGCATCAAAAGGCTATATAAGACCAAAAGGAAATGAAAATAGGCTATTTTAGAGGCTCAAAAGCCTTTGTTGAATTTCTCTATGCAAGGGCACCATATGGATCTCAAGAAAATCATAAAAATTCATTTCTTCATCTTTTTCAGTGAAACAAAAGCCTAAATCATGAGTTAAATCAAAACTAAGACACTGGTGAAAATGGTTTGCAATTTGGTTGAGAAATGGGCTCATAATCTTTGCCTGAAGTTTCAGAGGTAGGCCAATTTTTTGATTGGCTAGATTTTTTATAAAATTTTTAGCCTAAATTTTTAATATTTCAATTATTTTTGATTTTTTTAATTGAAATAAATAAAAACTTTAGCCAATAAGGGTTATTGGGGACCTAACGCTGACTAATAATCATGAAAGCATCCAGGATGCTAAAAATTTCACCATTTTCTGGGTTTTTTATCTGGATGTCAATGGAGAAAGTTTTTTTTAAAATCAGAATTGTAGTTTTTCTTGATTTAATTGTTTCAGTGGTAGAATTTTTGTGATCTTGAAAATGGTATTGAGTTTATTGCTGAAAATAGATAGGGTTGTTCAGTGTCAATATAGAATCAATGTGTAGAAGGATTTTTTTTAAAAAGTCATTATAGTTTTTTCAATTTTCTCATTGTCATGAAAAACTAGGTAAAATGGCTAGTATTCAACAGCTATTACTACCAGATTCTCAAAAATTGACTAGCAAGAACTTTAGTTTGTGGAGTCACAAGGTTCTGACAATATGTGAATATATGAATATTGATCAAATAGTGCTTGGTAAAGAGCAAAGGCCTGCCACTGATACCAATGACTATGATAAATGTCATCGTGAGGCTCTCATGTTGTTAAAATTGTCATTAGTAGATAATCTAATCTCAGAGGTTAAAAATGTGACTATATCATTAGATTTATGGAAAAATTTATCTTTAAAATATCAGGCTTCTGAAGTTGGTAGAGTGTTGTATTTGAAGAATTTGTTGTTTTCCACTAAGATGCAAAAAGGTGGCTTCATTTCTGAGTTTTTGTTGTAGATAAGGACATCAGTGACCAGTTAGAAGTAGTGCAAAAACATGTTGATGAGAAAGATTTGATTGCTCTTGTTATGCAAAATCTTCCACCATCATTTGAGTCATTTTTGGAGTCCTTACACATGATTGTTGAGATGTAGACTTTGGATTTTGAAACATTGTCTACATTTCTATTGCAAAAGGAGAGATGATAAGAGTAGACAGTGTTGCCTACATCCACTTCTATAGAGAGTGCATTCTTTATCAAGGAAAAGTTGTAAGCAGTCTCGTAAAAATAGCTATCCATCAAAATCTTCACAAGTAAGTGGTAATAAGAGATCTAAATGGAAATGTTTTTACTTTAGGAAACTTGGTCACCTTAAGAAAGATTGTAGGAAAATGCAATAGGATATGGCTAACCCCAGAAAGAAAGCTCATCATGCGAATGTAGCTGAAGATGAAGGTGAGGAATCACCAAATTTTGCTTTCATGGCTTTTAGTTGTAATTCTATGGTGGATCGAGCTTGGTACTTTGATTCAGGAGCATCTCACCATTATACATGCCATAAGGACTGGTATGTGGATTTTGTTGAAGATAACAGTAGTAATGAATCTATATCTTTGGGAGATGGTACAATATATTTTGTGAAAGGATTTGGTAATGTTCATATAAATTTTGATGGTAGAGTAAATTATACATTCAAGAATGTTAGGTATGTACTAGATATGAACAAAAATCTTCTTTTAATCAATGAGATCACCTCAAAATTTGATTTTGTTGTAAAATTTCAAGAACAACAATGTTTAGTCACCGTTAAAGATAACAAGATTATTTTTGTTGGGATCGGTGAAAAAGGCTTGTATAAGCTTGCAAATCTAATCAAAGCAAAGGAAAGTGCACTTGCAGTGGCTGATAGCACAAGTTCACTATGGCATGAAAGGTATGGGCATTTGAATTTTCAGTATTTTACTACATTGAGTAAGACTAAGATGGTTAAGGGGATTTCTTCTATTCGGCATAGTCATCATGTATGTACTGGATGTCAGTTGGGGAAGCAGGTTAGACATTCATTTAATGTTGGTAAATATTCGAGAGCAAAGGGAGTATTGGATCTAGTACATGCAAATTTGCATGGTCCAATGCAGACACCTACCCCTTCTGTTGCCCATTATTTCCTATTATTGGTTGATGATTTCTCTAGGCAAAAGTGGGTATACTTTCCAGTGAATAAATCTGATTATTTTTCTAACTTTCTTACTTGGAAAGCTATGGTTGAAAAATAGGCAGGACAACCAGAGGAATCTTTTAGAATAGATAATGGGGGTGAGTTCATCTCAAAATAGTTTAAGGAGTTTTGTGCCACTGAAGGCATCACAGACAATACACTACACCTTACACTTTGTAGCAAAATGGAGTTGTGGAGAGGCATAATAGGATGGTGATGGACATGGCTCCCTATATGGTCCAAAACAGAAATGTCCCATACAAGTATTGGGTAAAAGTAGTGAATACAATAGTATACATCCTCAATATAAGTCTTACAAAAGCTTTAGAGAATATGACTCCAGAGGAGGCTTGGTCAGGTCAAACTCCAGATGTAAGTGATTTCATAATTTTTGGTTGTGTAGCTTTTGTAGTTATTACTAGTCAAAAGAGAATAAATTTGGATGCAAAAAGCAAAGCATACATGTTTGTTGGATACAGTGATCAGTCAAAGGCCTACATATCACTTGATGTTTTTACTAACAAAGTTGTGGTAAATAGAGATGTCATAGTAAAAGAACAAATGCCATACTTCACAGTAACTAGTCAAGTTTTAGATATTGAGTCATTGTTATCTAATGATTCAATTATTAGTTATAATGTGAAAAGTGAGCAAGATTCTTGTTCATCAGTGGAATCACATTCTAGGGAGGGAATTGATACAGGTCATTGTGAGGTTCCAGTAGAACAACCAAACAAGCCAAAGTGTTATACTACCACAATTGAAGCACTAAAAGAAGGAGACTTGCCACAAGGTGTGGAAGGTAGAAGATTGAGATCATGAAAGTAGTTTGGTAATAGAGGTGAGAATGTCAATCTTGCTCTAACAACTGATGTTTCACAAGTATTTTGAGCCTACTTCTTTTTCAGAGGCCAAAGGGAAGTCTGAGTGGGAATCGACTATGCAATTGGAATATTATTCCTTGATGAAAAATAAGCCTTGGAAGTTGGTGGAACTACCACTAAGAAAGAAATCCATTGGTTGTAAGTGGATTTATAAGGTAAAATACAAAGTAGATGGTTCCTTGGACAAACACAAAGCCAGACTTGTTATAAAAGGTTATGTATAAGAGGAAGGGGTCGATTATGAGGAGACTTTTTCTCAAACTACCAAGATGGTAAATTTTTGTTTGATTGTTACTATTGTTGCTTAGTTTGGATGGTAGGTGCACCAAATGGATGTAAAGAGTGATTTCTTGAATGGAGATCTAGAGGAGGAAGTCTACATGGTTTAGCCACAAAGTTTTCAAGTTCCTGGTAAGGAACATCTTGTTTATAGGTTGATCAAGTCTTTGTATGGACTTAAGTAGGCTCCTCAAGCCTTGTATACAAAAATAGACTCATATCTTAGGGAGTCAAGTTTCAAAAGGTGTAACTCAAAACCAACTCTCTATGTAAAGGTGTTTGGTGATGATATCTTGATTATCATTATATATGTTGATGATATAGCCATCATTGGGAGTAGTACTAGTCTAATTCAACAAATGAAAGCTGATGTTTGTTGTACATTTGACATGACAGACTTAGGACTACTGAAATACTATTTAGGTGTTGAGTTTTGGCAAAGTGGTAATACTGTATTCGTGTCATAGAATAAGTATGCCAATTCATTACTAGAAAGGTTTAGAATGATGGATTGTAATCCAACTCACACACCTGTGGAAGCAGGAGCTAAAATTTCAACAGACACTAATTTACCTCTGGTCAATGAAACAATGTATCGACAGCTAGTGGTAGTCTGATTTACCTCACTACCACCAGATCGGATATTTATTTTGTAGTGAGTTTTCTATCTCACTTCATGTCTAAACCATGGGAAGTCCATTGGTTAGCTAAAAATTGAGTATTAAGATATATTAAAGGTACTCTTGACTTTGGCATACTATATAAGAAGTCTATAGATTTTGAACGTTTAGGATATTCTGATTCTGATTGGGCAGGTTCAGTTGATTTAAGAAAATCTACAACAGGGTATGTTTTCACTTTTGGTTCAAGAGTTTTCTCATGGTAGAGCAAACTACAAACTACAGTGGCATTATATTCAGTAGAAGCAGAGTATAAAGCTATGGTCAGTGCACGTTGTGAAACCATGTGGATAAATAAAATTTTGGAGGATCTTTAGTTTGAGTCATCAAAGCCTACTCTAATTTTTTGTGACAACCAAAGTGTTTTGAAGATGGTGAAGAATCTAGTATTTCATGCTAGGACCAAACACATTGAGGTTAACCATCATTACATCTGATAGTTGGTTACAAATGAAGACATCAGTCTCTTCTACTGCCCCACTGTAGAGCAGCCAGCTGATATAATGACCAAACCACTTGGTACAAACAAGTTCATAAAATTCAGAGATAAACTTGGTCTTATTTATGGTTTAGTCATTAAGGGAGGGTGTTAGTATATTATTGTATTTACCTTAGGTTATTTACTAAGGTAATTTATTTTGGTTAGTTGCCTTAACCACTTTGGTTAAGAGATTAGTTTTTTATTCAGTCTTTGTTATTTCATGCAAGCCGACGTAGGTTAGTTTTCTTATACCCATCTCATGCTTCATGGGTATTTCATTTGTTTGCCTATTTAATAGGCCTTCATGCTTGGTTAAATATACATTGAATATGTGTTCTACTATTCTCAATCTTTTTTTCTCTCTACATTTTGTTTAATATAATAACCATAACAAAAGTTTTGTCAAATTTAACATCAACAACATTATATATGATTGAAAGTCTTGATATTTATTTATTTCCCAACCATTACCCATTCCATTATCATCTACCATTACATTTCAAAAAAAAGCCTATCATCCATTATTTATCCCTATTTATCATCCATGGTCATACTTTCCTTTACAGAGGATACAAAAATACCTTGTCTCAATGCTTGAAGGAATCATAATCAATAACCAATGAAGAGCACAATAACATTCTCAAAATCCAAATCTATAAGAATTTCTTGATGGATTATCTATTTAGATGAGGTGTGGGATATACATTAACATAATCAAGTATTCTATCTATATCATTTTTAATTAGGACATGCATCTCCCCATCAGTAGGAACAATAGAATCAAAAACCACACCCAAGCCAAAAACATGTACCATATCGTTTCACATTGCCATATCATTGTCACATATCCTTCCATTTACCCCATCACTTTGGGGCATCCTTATTACCATTTTTATCTAACATATCAAAAACCATCCTTATCATAAATTTATGCCATGCCATCTTACCATTCCTTTCTTATCTAGACCAAAGCCTATTTTTAGTCATCCTATCTAATCATGTTTTCATCTTGGTTACTTTGGTTCTTCCCACACCTTTTAATGGGGGATTCCAATAAAGTTTCAAAAATAAATCCAATATATGTTTAAATGATAATCTATGAAGGTAGTGAGATATTTGATCTCATAAGATATCTTTCATTTTCCATCCTATATCAAGTTTTTTTATGTGAGCCTAATTATAATTGCCTATGGGCAAATCAATGTCTCACCAGTCTTGCTATTAATTATAACCACCTATGAGAAAATTAGTATCATTGACCTATTATATTATATCCTAGTTATAACTTTCTATGGGAAAACTAGGGGAAACACTTGTTTATCATGCATTGCCACATCACCTTGCCATTACTATTTTCATTTGATTGGCCATTTCTCAGATTTGAGAACTTATTAAGACCTAGTTGGTTTTTCCACACCTTTTATGTTGAAGGAATTACTATGACTTGAAGTCATTTTAGGACTATTTAGGTCATGCTTAATTCATGTTGAGGTCACCTCCATCCCCCTTTCCATATGCTCTCACCATTTTCTGAGCAACCTAAGCCAAATACTCATTATTTTACGAGTAACCTATGCCAAATGCTCCTACCATTTTGAAATTAGGTATCTCATAATTATCTAACAAGTTGAGATACCTCAAAATGTCAAAAACAAGAACATTCATAACATTTCAAAAAATCCAAAAACATTTGTCTTGTATAAGCCTAGTCAGTTATCCTCAATCCACCCTACTGGGGCAAAGTCATTATTAGGATGCTTTATTTGGAATTTTTTTAGGATTTCTATTTGTTTATTTATTTCAAGTTGTTTGTCTAATTGTGTGATTTTTGTGTGTTTATTTATTTATTTGTCATCTTGCCTATTTATTTACTTTCAGCACTATTACCTTGACTAAATCTATATGTGTTTAATTGGGTGATTCTTTGTGCACATTATTCTTTAGTCCATCCATATTCATATGTCAACATTGTCATCATGGTTTTTATCATTGGTGCTTTAGTTTTGAGTGTTTATTAGACTGAGAGTCAATCTTTATGCATTTTTTTATGAAGTCTTCATGGTGTTCTATCATGATGGCTACCATCACATGCTACAAAAAAAATCAGCATCAAGAAGGTCTACAATCAATGGAGCTACAAAAGCTTCTCCTTGGCACCTTGGCAAATGTTTCCACCCATCTTGATTGAATCAACCCATTTCCCATTATAGTTTTATCATTGATAATAGGGATGAGCATCTTTGTTGGTAGGTATAACTAAATCATCTCTAATGATCAATCTTATTCTTCTTTTCATCTCTTTCCTCACTTTGCACTTGCTCATCTATAAATATTCTAGGTTATATCCTTGAGTTATGCTTGTTAATCAACCTTAACTGGTGCACCATCATCTTTAGCCAATCTAGGTCCTCTTAATGCTTATAACCACCTATGGGAAAATCATTATTTTTACTTTTATTCTTGATTATAACCACCTTTAGGTAAATCAACAACCTTTTTAAATCAATGCATGCAAGCATTTTCTCATTTGAATTAATCTCAACCATGGGTTAATTCCACCTTTCTTCTTGTTTCTTTTTGGGGGACCATCCATCAAAAAATGTATTGGACATTACCTCGAGGGGGCATCATTCTAGGCTTCCAAAACACCACTTGGAGATTTTTTCTTTAACCATCATCTTCTTTTTGTCATACAAGCATTTTCTCATTATTTGAGAAGGTATTGCTTTGCCTATAGTTTACATCTAGTACAATACTACCAGATGTTGGGATTGAGACACCATAACTATTAGGTCCTCTTGAACTAGTCACCATCAACCTATCATTACAGCTATCATAAATCACCCTTCCTATCTATCATAAATAACCTAAATTACCCTCATCCCCCTCATTCCATTTTAATTATGTTCCCATAACCTCACCTTAACTTATCCTAACACATCCCTAATCCTATTTTAATCAAATACATCCCTAATGCGCACCTATATTAACTTCATATTCCTTACCACCATTACCCCTAATTATTCACCATACCCCACTCTAAATATCACCCCTTAACCTATCCCCATCCCACTAACATCATCTAACTAAACTCACCTCTTAACTTATCCCCACATCCCACTAATATTATCTAACTAACCTATAATGTTAAACTATTTACTACCTTATCTGAATTCCCTAATTACCCCTCATACCACCTAATCCATGTCTCCCTTTATCACTGACCATTTCCTTATTCCATAAATTATCCATTTTTATAACTATGATAAAATCACTAATCATGACCCTACCCTTAATAATGGTTTTGATAAAACCATAAATTATGACTTGTAATCTTTTATAATCATACATATTGGCAAAATCATAACTCCCTAACCCATAGTATTGTAAAACTACAAATATAGAGTCATGTTATTGTAATACCATAGATATAGACTTAAAATATTTCAATACTACAATTTCTCCTACAAATCCACAAGTCACATGGCAATGTCATGACTGAGGGCACTACCCATAGTCATGATGTTGTCCTAAAAACTTGGATGGCATCTCTTTTAAAAAAAATCCCCAAAAACTAACAAAAATTTGACAAAATCATAAATAATAAGGTCTAGTACTCACCAGTGGTCCATCCTCTAGTGCTCTCTAGAACTCCCACTCTTGTTAACCATGATGGGAAGCTTAGAGAAGCTACTCATTGGTTTCATCTTAGAGCACAATTTACAAAATATAAAACACTTGAATGACCCTATTTTTCCTATTTTGTCCTATTTGACCCCCCCACCCACCATACATACATAAAAATCCTTTTCTCACACTCTCACATCCAAATCTTGTAAATACCCCTAATAATTATTCCTCACATGTCTCAAACCATCATTAATCATCATTTATGATGTCATTTGGGGCATGGGATTTCCATTCCCTCATTGTCCAACTTGATCACACATCAAAACTACATCAGCTTGAGGACTTTTACAACTATGTAGTAAATACTTGGTCTCACTATGGTCCCCATTAATATCTTGGCCACCATTCACCCCTTATCACCATCCTGTCCCTAGACTAATCACTCTCTAATCACCCATTATTTTAATGTTACAAATATTATGTAGAGTAGATCCTTATCAATAATAAATAAGCCTTGTATCTAATATCAATTTTTAATCCTTCCCTAGAATGTATCCTTATTATGGACTTATCACCAGATTGAACTCATCTATTTAATTTCATCCTATCAATCACCTCACTTTCTAGACATTGGTCATTTGTCTAAAACCCATCATACTTGATCTACTTTATCCACTTGACACTTGAGGAATCTCAATGAAGCTATTTCTTGGGGAACCCTAACCCCATTTTATCATCCTAGTCTCATCGCACCTTCAGGAATTTTAGTCAAGTGACCATCTAGGTC
>JARHVA010007302.1:217500-307500 GCA_037957365.1 Torreya grandis | reverse complement strand
TAATATAGTTACCTTGAATCAAGGTAAAATCCATAATATACTAGTTTAATGAACTAAATAATTATTATCATCATGTACATAATATAAAAGTACAACTAACTCAACAAGTTAATGATCATGAAAATAAGAATCATATAATTATCCATTCATTAGTATATAAATTATAGATCATTGAAATAGTAATTATCTAAAAAATAACCACAAAATCTACTAATTAGTAGGTTACTAAGTCTATATAGGAATTGGGATGTAACAAGGGAATTATGATTAGATTTAGTGTTCCAACCACCATTTATTTTAGACAATGCTATTATTTTATTAGGACTATAATCAGTGATTGGGAATTTAGACATAACATCTATTTGAGCACATCCTCAAATTATTACCCTCAAGGTAATAGCTTCGCTGAGTCAACCAAGAAAAACCTAATATGCATCATCAATTAAACCATTGAGTAGAATCAAAGGACTTAGAATGTAAAACTCAAAATATCCTTGTGGTAAACATAATAATTCTAAATATGGTAATATTTGATTATCCCTTCATGTCATTATATGGAAGAGAGGCTAGGTTACCTATGTCACTTAAATAGTCATCAATATAGCTCACCCACTAGATGGAGCTAATTAAAAATGATCCTATTATGGTAAGGTTATCCGAACTACTGGAGTTATAAGAGACTAGAGGCAAAGTGATACACACCTTAGAGCTTTAGAAAGTATAAATGAAGAATTTTTTTGATAAGATTTCTATTCATAGAAGATTCTAGGAAGGATACTTAGTACTCAAATGGGATGCAGACATATAAAAATTTAGGAAGCACACAAAGTTTGATGAAATAAGGAGTCATACTTATGTCATCACAAGATATAAACAGACCAATACTTTCAGCTCTTGAGGATAATCGAGAAGAGTTACTAATCCCAGTTGATGGGATACCTATAAAGCACTAATCATGAAGTGATTTTAAACTGGTATATAGAAATTTAGTTGTATTTTTACTTATTTTAAGTGATGCATAACACTAACATAGTCATTTTAATTCCCTACATGTTTTTGCATGTTTATTTTATTTTTTCCTTTCTATTTTTGTTGAGATGTGAATCTCAGTTTAGTTATTTAGTATTAGGCCATGTAGGTTAAAACATGGTTGTGTTCTTAGAGTCAAGAGGTTTAAAATATTTTATGAATCCATTCCAAATGTATTTTTTCAAAAGGATAATTGATTTTTAAATTACAATTAATCATCCTATAGAGGTCATTAGAATTTTGACCATTTTTGGTCACCATGAGAAAGCCACATCCAATTTAGTTTATGGCTTCATATCACCCATAGGTTAACAAATTTTAACGAATTTAGGGAAAACAAAACAAGTATGATGGAAAGCCTATATAGTTTAATAAATTTTATGTTTTGAATAGGATATTGAGTGTGCAAGATTATTCTTGGCCTCCCTTTCAACCTTCTTGATAAACAAAAATCACTCCAAAAAGATACAAGTGTAAAAAAAAAGGGACTTAGTCAATTTTTAAAATGTCTCCTATGATAGCTTCAAGAGGTGACAACATAAAATTTGATATGATCTTAGTTATGTATTGATGGATTCCCAATTTTTTAGTCATGGTAGGGATCTAGTCTAATGAAATGGCTCCACATGACAATCATGTCAACCTCCTAGTGGTATCAATCCCTTTAAAAATGGTTTTTAAAACTTAGTCAAATATCTTCAAAGTTACTTGGTATATCTCTATGTCAATAAGGTAGTGGATAAGCAAGTAAGTTGGATGCTCCCATGTGTCGTAATCCCAATGACCAAGAGAAATAGAATTATCTATATTAGTTGAAAACCCTTTCAGCTAGTGAATTAGTATGTTGATGCCACATGAAATAATTTATAGTAATTTTTATCCCTAGGGTAGTTTTTACAATACTAATAATGTGTTAGAGTATTGGTATCATTCCATGTGGTGAAATCATGCTTCACTTGAGAATTAATAATCAACATTGCACTTAAATCCTTAGCCTAGTAATAGAAGCATGAGGGAAATCCATATGGTAGGGACCTATGTTTAAATCTCAAGGTCCATGAATAAGGCAAAAAAATTAGAGTAATTGATTAAGTGTTGAAGGATGCCCAAATAAAATCTTGGTACTTAGAATAATTTTGGCCTTGTCCTTTCCCAAACATTATTAGGGTTTTAAGAGCTTTCCTATGTTGGATCTAATCAAATGGTGACACACAAAATCTTCCTAGAGAGTATTAATAGATATAAATGGGTTTATAGTTATATTTTTTACAAGTAATAGAACTCAATCTCCTAGGGTGTTAAATTTTTAATAATTGATAGAATCCAAGAAATAATTAGTGGTGTCATTTTGATGTGTTAGTCCCTAAACTCAGTTTCCTAGGGGATCAATTTTTTAGAGCTTGTAGGAATGATAACTAACCAAAAAGTGCAACATAAAAAGTGTTAGATGAAAAACCAATCATGGATTTGAAGTCTAAAAAGTGTCAAACCTTATTAAATTATTGAGGTGTTAGTAATGATATCTCTAGAATCCAATCAGAGCATAGGAATTTTGATCCCAATTAAAGGAAGACATGTGGAAACCTATCAACCTATGCTCCCCCTCAAATGGCATAAGGATACTAACACCACAAGTTTTTGACAAATGAGAATCCCCTTAAGATATGAACTTGTATCATACCTTAGGGAACCTAATTACTAATGATGGCCTAACACATTGAGGTGGTAGGCCCTAAGTGAAAAATATGTGGCCAAGTAATGGAGACAACAAATGAAATAACACCACATTATTAATTGCTAAGACTAAAATTGTTGGCCCATATAGATATCAAAACCATCATAAGTAATATTTTTAGAATAAAAAAATATTAGATCAAGGATCATAGGATTTGAGATGAGTGACTTAGGAAGGTGTTTTAGTTGGCATAATAGATTATATTAGTCCCAAATCTGTATAATTTAATGCTAATATAGATAATAAAATTAAGTCATGAAAAAGAATAGCATGATGAGATCATAACCAGAGAATATATGATAACTAAGTGTCTTAATGATAATCATGGCATGAAATTCTATAGGGAGTAACATTGAAATTAGAATCAATGGAATTATGCCAAGATATCCCAAGGTAGTAATTACAAAATGTCTATAGTTTCATTCCTACACATGAAATCACTAAAATTGAGTTGTGATTGTTGAGTGATTAAAAATTTGGTATTGCAAACCAAATAAGAGAATGTGTTGAGCCAAAATTTCAATCCCAAGGAAATCATCACCATGCCTTGAGGATGTATTCAGAGTTCCAATTACCTTTAGCCATCACTATCTCATTTATAGTGAGATTATGTTTCTTAATTTAGGATATTCAATTCAATTATCTCATCTATATTTATGATTATAATCAATTACCCATGGGCTTCCCATAACTTATAAAATCCTAATTATTTCATTGTAAATTGGTTGACATTTATAAGCATAACAATGTTGACAAAATTTGCTCTTCATGATCCTTTTACCATGTGAACCTTTAATTTTAATGAGAATCAAGTTGACCTCTTTCTAGTGTTCTACAACATGTGTGCATCTCATGTTTTATTGATCTTTGTCTATGGATAATTTGTGTCCCTCTCATTATTACCCATCTTAAGACCTTATTTAGATTTTGGATTTTTTTTTCATGTCATATTCTGTGTGCATATATTTCTATGTAGGCACTATTTATGGATCATTTTTAATCCCTCTTACTGTTTTATTATGTCATGTACCTCTATGTGAATAATTTTGATGGTTAAAATTGTGCTTTTTTCTAACACCAACAATGGGAAGTTTTAATATGTGGGACTTGTGACTTGAAACAACCTCAAGATTTTTAAGAAGTCGGTCTCTTCTTTATATTGAGCATATAATGGGAAAAGGGATAGGAATTTTAACAGAAACACAAATGTGAAGAAAGAAAATCTAACTATGGCAATGCACTTGAATGTAATTTGACCCTTAATCTAAGCATAGTGAAGATATATGTAAGATTTAATTACATTTAAGAGCAAACAAGGCATGATCAATGTAAAAGATGAAAACAATAGAAACAGAGGCTCATAGCTTAGACTACTTTTGTAGTGACACAGAAAATATCAACAAAGGCACAAGATTCAATCTTATTATTAATTCTCCAATCACATAAGAGGCATAGAAACATGCACAGTTACATAAACCTTCTAACTCAAGAAAATCAAACAAAGGCAAATGATATTACTAATCAAAGCTCTAGAAAGTCTAAAACTCTTAACAACACAACCTAGACTACTTTTACAATGACACAAAAAATATCAACAAAGGCACAGGATTCAATCTTCTTATTAATTCTCTAGTCACATAAGAGGCACAAAAACATGCATAGTTACATAAACCTTCCAACTTAAGAAAATAGAACAAAGGAAAATGATATTCCTAATCATAGCTCTAGAAATTCTAAAACTCTTGACAATAATTCTCTCAAAAAATTCTCTCTAAGTATCTAATGATGATCCCTCTCTCTTGGTGATCTTTGCACCCTTATTTATAGCCTTGGATTCACTCTAGATTTTCTGTGTGTTCCCAATATAATGACCCAACTGAAATCTAATTGAACTAGAAGTGTTTAATAGAAGATATTTCTTAGATTCTGAAACACTCTGTCTTTCAATAGTTCATTGGCTGGAACAGATCACAAGACACTCCATTCTCTTAAACAGAAGAGGACACTTAGAAAATTCCTTGAAAACCTTCTTATTACTTAGGAGACACTAGAAAATGACACTTGGCATGTTCCAGAACACTTACTAAAGACACGCGACACTTTCTACGTAACTTATACTCTTTTGTGTTTTTTCTCAAGAGTGTTATTCCTTTGACACCTGTCACAATCCACTTCTTCAAAAACTTAACAAATTAACAAAAAATAAGACCCATATCATTTCTCACTTGATAAACTTTAAAAAGGCTTTACTTAACTAACAAAACTTGAGACCCACCACAGTCTTTACTATATTGGTGAAACAAAATGAAGATAATTCAAAGGGTGACACATGGTGGCTTCCACTCTCTTCAGCTAAGATACATGGTGTCTTCTATCACTTTTAG
Source organism: Torreya grandis (assembly GCA_037957365.1). Classification (NCBI taxonomy): domain Eukaryota; kingdom Viridiplantae; phylum Streptophyta; class Pinopsida; order Cupressales; family Taxaceae; genus Torreya; species Torreya grandis. The sequence goes on along the minus strand of JARHVA010007302.1, from coordinate 302,352 downwards.
AAAAGCAAATTGGAACTTTCTACGATTGCCACTTGGTGCCCTCCGCCTGATCTTGATACTTAGCTTATTAAAAGAAACCTTTGAAATGCATATGAGACGTGGATGCCGACACTTGTTAATCTCCACTAAGTTACTATTGGAAACATGGCACATTCCATAGCCTTATTTAAATTATGAAAAGTGCCTTAGAAAATGACACTTGGCAACTTCCGCTTGACTTTGACACTTAGAGAAAAATGAGGTAAAAAGAACATCAAGCCCGAGCTCTGAATGTAAACTTTGCCATCTCAAACCAAAGTGTGCAGGGAAAGTGATCTAGATCATGAAATACTAAAAATTAGAATGAAACATAGATTATTTTTCACTCTACAGTTATTGGTGACCCTAAGGACTTTTGAGCCTGCTCAAAAAGAATCTACAACTCCCACATGATCAAAAATCTCTAAAAAACATAGTTTAACTAAAATATTTCAAATAGATTACATTCATAGGAATCTCTTCAGGTTCACCTTCCATCATTTCTAGCTCCAATGAATTTTGCTATTTACATGCATGAATTTTATAAGGGCTAGTCCATAATGCTTCAAACTTAATGTGCTGACCTAGTTTGGTGGCTCTTGCATCCCATTTCAAAACAATTGAGCCTGTTTCAAAATGGGGATTTGAAGTCCTTTTATCAAAAAAGTCTTTAATTATTTTCTAATGCTTTATCAATGAATCATGTGTTGCATCCCTCTTTTCTTGAACTTCTAGATGTTCTACTAGTCTGACCTGCATGGGGCCATTTTCTTCAATTTCAATCTGTTTAATCAACTGGAGAGCATGAATCTCAAAGCTTATGGGAATTACAACAGATTTCCCATATACCAATTCATATGGGGACATTTTGATCACTTGTTTAGGTGTGATTTTATCATCCCAGAGTGCTAAATTAATCACTTTATGCCACTCTTTGTGATGATCAACCCCTATTCTTTTGATGAGTCTAATCAAGTTCTTATTAGTTGATTCTGCCAAACCATTACCCTGAGGGTAATAATTAGACAAATTCTTTAGATATATTCCATGCCTTAATGTAAACCTAGATACTTTAGACCCTAAAAATGCTTTAGCATTATCTAAAATTATGGTGCGAGGAGCCCCAAAATGAGTAGTGATACTCCCTAGAAAATCTAGGATCACATTTTATGTTGTTTCCTTGAGTGGCACTGCCTCAGTCCATCTGGTGAAATAATCTATGGCCATTAAGATCCATTTGTGACAAATAATAGACACTAGATTTATTATTCCAATTAATTTAAGACCCCATCGAGTAAAAGGTTCATCCACAATTATAGGACTAAGAGGCATTTTTGCATTCCTTCTCATCCCCACATAATATTGACATTTTTTAACCAAATGATAACAATCTATAAATAAAGTAGGCCAGAAATAACCTACCTCACTTATATTTATAGCTATGGTCTTTTCAAAAAAATGTCCACCTGATACTCCATGATGCATTTCATGTAGTATTTTCTTAGCCTCATCCTTTTCTACACATCTTAACATTTTGCCATCATATTTTCTTCTAAAAATAACCTATTCAATTAAAACAAAATGAACTCCTTGCATCCTATAGTATATTCTCTTATTTTGAGGGAGTTCTCTTAGGTAAATCCCATTTTTCATAAAATGAATCCTACTTGTAACCCAAGATTCCTGATCAACTTCTCGTATTCTCAATACAATCTCTTCTGTTCCTAAATTTGTCTCTTCAGGTATCATCTTTTCAACCTCTTGAGTCATATATTGGCACAAACCCCTACCTCTAACTAATTTAGTGGGTTTGACTTCTACATCATATTCAAGGATCTTAGTTATCTAGTTTGCTCTTTTCTCAGTAATTTCACCCTCCATGATGTATTCTCTGACACTTGGATGGGCTACAAGTATCAAAATTTTACTTCCTGATACTATATGCCTAAACTTTTTGAGGGCTTTTACCATATCATATGCTTGTTTTTCCACAAATATCTATCTAGTTTCATATTCCCTAAGAGTCCTTCAGAAAAATTCTATTGGATGCTCTCCCTCCTGTTTATCATCCTTCTATGTTAGGATAGCAACAATACTGAGCTCTCCTCCATATACATACATTATAAAAGGCTTAGAAAAGTTTGGGTTTCTAAGTACTAGAGCTATTGAGATAGCTTTATTGACCTCTTCAAAGGATTTCCTTCCTTTTGTAGTCCACTTGAAAATTAGGTCTTTTTTCAGCAAGAGTGTCACTGGTCTTACTAAGCCTGCAAAGTCAGATATGAACCGACTGATGAAATTAATATTTCCCAAGAAAGATTGAATTGATTTCTTATTTAATGGAAGAGGTAAATTCATTATAGCTACCACACTTTTTGGGTCTATGAAGACTCCTTCTTTAGATACTATATGTCCCAATAATTTACCTTGAGGGACAACAAATATACATTTCTTAAGATTCGAAGATATTCCAAATTCTTGACATTTTTTAAACACAGCTTCTAAATAATCAAAATGATCAACATCATTCTTTGAAAAAATAGTAATATCATCAAGATAAATCAAGAGGATTTTATTTATAAGTTTCCCAAATGCTACATCCATAACTCTTTGAAAAGTGGCTCTAGCATTTGATAGGCCAAATGGCATATATTCCCCATTTGGTAGTAAAAGTAGTCTTGTATTGATCTTCATTAACTAATCAAATCTGACTGTATCCAAAGAAACCTTCTAGCAAAGAAAATATCTCTGATCTAGCCACAGTCTGTAAAATCTATTCCATGAAGGGCAAGGGATAGTGATCCTTCAAAGATGCTTTGTTTAGATCTCTGAAATCTACACAAATTCTTATATCACCATTCTTTTTTCTAACTGGTACTATATTTGACACCCAAGTTGAGTGTTTGATTGGAAAAAATATTTTAGAATCTAAAATTTTCTACAACTCATCCACCATTAGAGGCTCAATCCTTCGATTCACAGGCCTCTATTTCTGTTTGATAGGCTTAGATCCTTCAGTCAGTTCTATTGTGTGCTAAATAATGTCTCTTTTATATCCATGAAGGTCTTCATAGCTCTAGGCTATGACTCTATCATATTTTTTGCATAATTCAATTAGCCTTTCCTATTCTACTTGAGTTGCAGAATTTCCAACTTTTAATTTTTTTCCTTCACTCACTTCTATTTTAGAATAATCTGCTTTATTTGCTTGGAACCTTTTCTTCTTCAGGCTTACATCTTCTGGATCGAAAAGGTTCTCTACACTGATTAAACATTTGGGAAGCTTATTATTCTTTAATTGTATAATTTGATCCCCATATGCCTCTTCAATCTTTGGTTGTAATTGATCGACAAATTCCCATGAGTGTTGCAAGAATGAGAGTACTTAAAAATCATTCTCAAATACTTGCCAATTCTCATCATTATCTAGGATAGTTGGCCTTACTATAACCTTTATTGACTCATTATTAACTAATAGGCTAGTTGCTAGATCAAACTACAAACCAATCTATGCCATTCTATCAGCTTCAAAATTTTGAATCTTGGGAACTACTTTAATATTAAAAGCTTCAAAATCTTCTATTAAGTCCCAAATTCTGTGCTTATAGGATTTCATCCTTACATTCTTTGCTATTACCTTTTCCCTAATTTGCTTTACTACTAGTTCTAAATCTCCTTTTACTATTAGATAATTTATTCCCTTTTTCTTATCTAACAAGAGCCCATGTACTAAAGATTCATACTCAGCATCATTATTAGTACAAGCAAATTGAAAATGGATAGCCCTTAAATTTTTTGCACCATTTGGAGCAGTAAGACAAATTCTTGATCCAGCACCATTTTTACTTCTAGCCCCATCAAAATTTAAAGTCCAAATTTCTGAATCCTTTTCGGATTCTTGAGTAGTTGGCATTTCTTTCCTTAAAACATTTGGGATTTCATGATCTTCATCAAAAATAACATAAGTGCCCAAACCATTAGAGTCATAATTTCCATATGGGTCACTTTGCATCATAGCTAACAATTGGTTATTTTCTTTTTCTTGATCATGCTTAGTCCAATCACCTAACTTTTCAACAAAAACCTTTTCTTCCTTATTTATCATAGCATGATCTACCTCTAATTTTGATATTGGTTCATTGGTGACGTGATCCTTTGATAGTGGTTCAGATAGAATTTTCACCTTTGAACCATATTTAGTTCTTAGAATTAAGTGAGACTAGTCAAGAGACATGTCTCCTCCTATCTTGGATGTAAAGTCTCTTGATAAACATAGGTCAAATATAGGAGGTATATCTATAACTAATATATCTTGATTTACAATTATATTTGGACAAGTATATAATTGTAATGGAAATTGTTTAATTATCCCTATTATTTGCACTAATTTTCCATCTAGCTACATAACTCCTTTAGTGACTGGCTCATATTTTAAATTTAAAGCATCTATTATTTGCTTTGGAATCACTATAGTACTAGCCTCTGAATTTATCATTGCATTATGAAACAATTTCTTGATAACTAGCACAGTTAAATAGAAGGGATCTGGTTTGCATTTGCTTACCTCTGGTGCAATGTTCACTAAGGCTATTGTCTGCAGATGAACTGTGTCTTTGAGCTTTCTTTTATTAGTAGGTCCTTCAGTACATTTGGGCATTGCTTAGCTTTGAAGAGCTTCTTGTAAAAGTTTCCTTTGTTTAGGAATAGCTAATATGTCCCAAACTAATACTTGTGCTAGAGTCATCTTCAGTTGATCCACCACATTCATTTGTCCTAAAGTTTGAATTCTTGGAAAATAAGGATAGCTTGTCTTTTCTTGAATTTGTCTAGGAGCTACTTGATTCTACACTGGCTGAAGTACTTCTTGTCTAACTATTGTATTTTGATGACCTTGAAATGGAATATTCTCCATAACTTCATTATTTACAACTTCAGGCTGTTCCAACATTCTTCTCTTTGATCAAGTATAGTAATCTAATTGCACCACTAGTTTCTTGGAAGCAAAAGCTTCATTCAAAAATATTGATTCTTCATCTTCAACCCATGAGAATAAAGCATATTCTTGGGCTATTTCTTCTTCTTGTTGCAAAGACATCCCTTGCATCTAAGTCATTAGGACTAAACTTTGCATACCAGAAGATTGGTAGACTTGATTGTCACTGGAACTTGGAAACTATCCATCCATTCTTCCTTGCTCTATCACCTTTTATTGTAGATTACCCATGGGACAATCTCAAGGCATATGAGCATTATTTCAAGGGAAACACTAGGCATTAGTGTTATCTGCATAATTACCTTACCCTGGAACAATCTCACAATTTGAATTGGGAGGAATAGTTTGTGAGGGTGTAGGGACTACAACTAATTGGTTTGTTGGCTAAGGATTATTTTACCTTAGAGGACCCTGGTATTGGTTTGGCTAAGATGAAAATTTATTTTCTTGATAGCCCTAGTATTGGGGTTTAGTATAAGTATTCTGCTATCTTTTTATATTAATTAGCTCATTAGAAAATGTCCTGAAGATTTCTTGATATCATCCAACTCAGATGACTGGGTAGGGACAATTTTTTTAGTAGGTGGTTGAGGATATGTGTACATAGACATAGGTGGGGATATGGATTTAAGGGCTCCTTGAGGTAATGGCAAGGAAATCTCTAGAAACATGGGCATGGGAGGCCTTAGAGATAACTTTCCAACATCTACCAAATTATTTTTAGCTCTGACTGCATAGTCATAATCCTCTGGCAAAGTCTGACCTCCAAGTGACTGAATCATAATAGATATGTCTAAGTTTAAAGCCTTAAGATAGAAAATTATAGCCATACTTGGGAATGGTCTAGCTGTAGCAAGGATTCTTTCCCAAGTCTTTTGAAATCTAGAATTGAAGTCAGTCATTGGTTCTTGTGGTGCCCTTTGGATGGTAATTAATTGTTATAATAAAGGAGACTTATCACCCTTCTCTTTAAATCTTTCAAAGAAAAGATCTCTGAGCTGATCCCATGTAGAGATAGTATTTAGGGTCAAAGACTGATACCATTCTAGGGCCTTCCCTTTAAAATAAGTTGTTAATAGTCTTATGGCCACATTTTTTTGTGTGACAACATGTATAACACAAACATCAGATACATCTTTCAGATGTTCTTCAACTGTTTTGAAGTCTTGCCCACTGAATTTGAGTAGAGCTTTCAAGGCATTCACTAGGATAGGGTCCCAAGTGGCTGGTGGTATTGGGAGAATCAAAGGACTACCAGTGTTCCAAATTGCATAATTTCTTCAGGCTATAGGGGCTCCCATATTTACTCTTGGTATTGGTACAAATTGGTTGACGCTTCTTCTAGGACTAGTTACCAAAGGTGGCAAAAGAATACTTGGATTTACAATAGACTAAGATCTAGTTATTGGTCCGTAGCTCTAACTTCTCATAGCTCTCTGGTTCATATGATCTTGAAAGAAACTTCAATATAGTATCCCACTTGGCATGCCAAAAACTATCGATGGTTAAAATTGTGCTTGTTTCTAACACCAACAATGGGAAGTTTCAAGATTTGGTACTTGTGACTTGAAACAACCTCCAAATTTTTAATTATATTGAGCATACACTGGGACAAGGGATAGGAATTTTAATAGAAACACAAATGCAAAGAAATAAAATCTAACTATGGTGATGCACCTAAATGTAATTTGAACCGTAATCTTAGCACAGTGAAGCTATATGTAAGATTCAATTACATTTAAGAGAAAACAAGGCATGATCAATGTAAAAGATGAAAACGATAGAAACAGAGGCTCACAGCTTAGACTACTTTTATATTGACATAGAAAATATCAACAAAGGCATAGGATTCAATCTTCTTATTAATCCTCTAGTCACATAAGAGGCACAAAAACATGCACAATTACATAAACCTTCCAACTCAAGAAAATAGAACAAAGCCAAATGATATTACTAATCACAGCTCTATAAAGTCTAAAACTCTTGACAACACGGCCTAGACTACTTTCGTAGTGACACAAAAATATCAACAAAGGCACATAATTCAATCCTCTTATTAACTCTCTAGTCACATAAGAGGCATAGAAACATGCATAGTTACATAAACCTTCCAACTAAAGAAAATACAACAAAGGCAAATGATATTCTTAATCACAGCTCTAGAAAGTCTAAAACTCTTGACAATAATTCTCTCAAAAAATTATCTCTAAGTATCTAATGATGATCCCTCTCTCCTAGTGATATTTTCACCCTTATTTATAGCCTTGGATTCACTCTAGATTGTCTACATGTTCCCAATCTAACAACCCAATGAAATCTAACTGAATTGGAAGTGTCTAACAGAAGATATTTCTTAGATTCTAAAATGCTCTATCTTTCAATAGTTCATTGGCTAGAATAGATCGCATGACACTCCCTTATCTTAAATGGAAGAGAACACTTGGATAATTCCTTGAAAACCTTCTTATTACTTAGGTGACACTATATAATGACACTTGGCATGTTCCACAACACTTATCGAAGACACGCGACACTTTCTGCGTAACTTATACTGTTTTGTGTTTTTGCTCAGGAGTGTTCTGCCTTTGACACCTGTCACAATCCACTTCTTCAAAACATTAACAACTTAAAAAAAAATAAGACCCATATCATTTCTCACCCAAGCAACTTTAAAAAGGCATAGGGACAGGTGGCAATTTCTACTTGCCTCGATAAAGGACACATGGCAATCTCCACTTTACTTAATTAGGGATATGTGGTGATCTCCACTACTTTTAGCCACATTTTGAGAAATTTTTTGAAGGTGACACATGTTGGTCTCTGCATCACTCTATTTATATTATAGAAATAATTGGGCCTCATTTCATATTTACACAAGTAGTGACACTTGGCGTCTTCAGCTTCACTTAACTAACAAAACCTGAGACCCACCAAAGTCTTTACTATATCGGTGAAACAAAATAAAGATAATTCAGAGGGTGACATGTGGTGGCTTCCACTCTCTTTAGCTGAGATACGTGTCATCTTCTATCACTTTTAGAAAATCAAATTGGAACTTTCTGTGATTGCCACTTGGTGCCCTCCGCCTGATCCTGATACTTAGCTTATTGAAAGAAACTTTTGAAATGCATATGAGATGTGGATGTCGACACTTGTTAAGCTCCACTAAGTTACTATGGGACATGTGGCACATTCCACAGCCTTATTGAAATTATGAAAAGTGACTCATAAAATGACACTTGGTAGCTTTTGCTTGACTTTGACACTTAGAGAAAAATGAGGCAAAAGGAACATCAAGCCCGAGCTATGAATGTAAACGTTTCCATCTCAAACCAAAGTGTGTAGGGACAATGATCTGGATCATGTGCTACTAAAAATTAGAATGAAACATAGATTATTTTTTACTCTAAAAATAATTTATACAATTTAAGCATTCATATTAGAGTCATTGGTATTTTATTATCCTCTACAATATATAGTGTGTTCTTTAAAGTTTATAGAATTCCCTTATCTAATATTGGTACATAACCATTTTATTTTCAACATCCCTTCTCCATTTTCCCACAATGGATTTTATATTTAAAAGTAGCATTAGATTTCCATTTAGATATTTTAGGCTTACATGTTGATCCTAAATCAAATACATTTAGATTATAACAAAGTCAGCCTTCTCCAGAAGTTTGTCCTAAGAAGCACAAGAGTACCACACCTTGGGAGATGATCCCACTATCTCACTAAACCAAATATTCTGATTTAATGGATGCATAATTTAGGTGATAAACCACTATTAGATTTTTGTGACATTGTGTTTACTATGGTTATTAATTATTTTTTAGCTTCATGAGGTTTTACCTTATATCTTGGTTTGATATTAAACTTTGTATTTAATATAGTCGATGTGTTGTCTACATACATAAGCTTTTTTAATACAATAAGTTTCCTTTATATATATTGAATAATAATGCATAAGTCATCAAAATATTTAAACTTACTGAATATAATATATTAATGAAATGGGAAAAACAAACTTTACTTCTATATATATTAAAGCTCTATATCTACCATTGGATTTGTCATTTTAGCCAACATTATCTTGTACCTCATTACATATTTGGTTTAACTTATAAGGAAGGACTTAATATATTAAAATACTAGATTTTTAAAATGTCGAGTACAGAGGATAAATAAATAAATACACACACATACATACATAGATAGATACATACATACATACATACACATACATACATACATACATACATACATACATATATATATATATATATATATATATATATATATATATATATACTTAAAATAGCTAATTAAATTAATTTACCCAATATAATGAGTTTAAGGAAATGATTTACTTATTTAGAGCAAAACCCATGTCCCTAGATGGTAATGATGCTAAAACAAGTCAGGAAGATAGCCTAAAGCCATGTCATTTTTTAAACTACAGATTTAACTACATTAGGACATTAGTGTACTCAAAGGGATAATACTACACTTCTCTAGTTTCCAAAGCACCATGGTGGCATCATTTTATGGGAAGGGGTCCTGATTCTTTTAGGGATGTTGTGAGGGAGCTACAAGGTTTTTTAGGTGTGCTTAGAAACACTTGATCATTATTATACAATAATGTTTGTTTTATTTCCATTTAAAATACTAATTAACACTTACACACATGAAAAAAAAACATAAAATACAAAATGAAATGGGAAATGTGGGTTGTGGGATATTAAAATCACATGGTGTAAAACACCTAGTATTATGAATTACACATAAATTAAATACAATGATAGGGGTCTCAAATCGCATGTATTTCTCATTTAGGTAATGTGAAAAATAAATGCACATGCTACTCTACAATGAATGTTGCTTAGGCCCTTTAGTGATCAAGAGTGTAGATCTATGTGTGATCTTGGGTAATATGCAGAGTGTTAAACTATACTATTGACTATTTTTTATGTAATTATGTGGTAAAGTAGTAATTTTTAGATGTAGAATGCCTTGTGAGGCTCTTTATATGTAAGGAGATTTATTTCAAATCTAAGATTATTTTTAAAAATCCAACAAAGCAAAAAAATATATATAAAAACATAAGAAGAGACTCAAGGAACGGTAATGACCTAAAAATACCTAAAAACATGATAGTTGGACACTAGTTGATGCACTATAGTTCATGAATGCACTAATGTCCTGTAGGCAAAAAATTTGGTAATTACTATGACAAATAGGCCAGCCCCCCCTATGATTAGGATTAACATTACATAAGACCATTCAGGGTGAAATAAGTAAGAAAAATAAGTCATAATAAGGACCCAAAAGACTAAAGTAACCATGTATGAACAAGACTTTCATTAAACATTAATAAATTTTTGTGAAAGTGTTACAAAATACATAATACTTGTTTTTACTGACCAAATTAGAGTGTGTACATTTACCCATTTTTATTATAGTCATGAAATGGAGATGAAATTATTAAAGTAAAATTAAAATAAAATGCATACTTGTACTTATTTGTGTGGTTATATTTTAAATCCAACACATTCCTTAGCTAGAGAAGTGAATATGAATTTATAATGTTGGTTGTGAAGAAGAAACTGATAATGTGTGTGTCCCCTGTATTGAATCTGAGTAAACAACTAGATCATGAGAAATAAAACCCTATTTGTCCCCACCTTGGTATATGACTATGTCTAAGAAGTAATCTATAACTATGGTGAAAAAAACCCTATTTTACCCTATTCTTACATGTAATTGTGTTTGAGGAGTAATATGTGAATGTGGATGAACAAGCCCTTCTTTCCCCCATTCTAATATGTAACCAAGTCTGAGAAGTAATATTTGAATGTGGAAGAATAAGACATGTTTACCCCCGCTCTGCTATATAACTAACTTTAAAGAGTAATCTATGAATTTGGAGTAATAATCCCTACTGACCCCTACTCTAATATGTACCTGAGTCTAAGAAGTAATATGTGATTATGCAGTAGTAAGCCCTACTTTCCCCCACTCTAATATGTAACTAAGTTTTAAAGGTAAAATATAAATGTCAATAAATAAGCCCTACTTTGCCCCACTCTAATATATAACTTCATCTGAGAAGTAATAAGTTAATGTGGAAGAATAATCCCTACTTTACCTGAATCTCATTTGTAATTGAATCTGAGAAATAAATGTTCTTAGAGTTCAAAAATGTTGTTTGAACTATGTCCTACATAAAATGGTGTAATCTAGGTTTGGTGAGAAAATATGAATTGATGATTGTAGATGGCCATATGACCCAGTTTGGTCAGATACTTGTGTAATATTAGTGTAAGATGGTATTATATGTATAAAGAATGGTATAAATTTCCATTCCATATGTATAACCTAGTGAAATCATATGGGGTTGAGGACATGTGCCTTACATAATATCTCCAAACCTAATATCTGAGTAATGTAGTTATGTATGCTAATCATAAAGATGTATGTATGTATAGTTATTGTGTACCATGTATGTGCACACATAGTCATAATATGAGTCTAGATCCATGTCAAAATTGTATGGGGAATCTAAGAATCTAAACTAGTGTCATATGACCCAAGAAATTTGAGCCAAACTATGCATCTAGTTATATGAGTGTATGAGTAAATAAATTAATGTGTCTGTATATCTAATCCAACATGTATATATAAATATATTATTAAAATTGTGTATTTGAATATTTGAGCCAATATATCTATCTGAATACCTAAGTCACTAAATCAAGAAATCTAAATCATAGTATCTATGTGGATAGTGTATATATGACCCCATTTTGGTGAGAGAGCTAAAACTTGTCTAAGGGTATCAAACTAAAAGTGATATTATTAGGCATGTTAGTGATACTTAGCATTGATAATAGGATTACAAGATTGATATTTTGGTGATTGTAGAAGAATTGTTTATAAATTGGGACCAATATAGACACATGAAATATAGTGAGTTTACCAATGAAATATGAGTTTTATCTTTTGTAGAGTCAAATTAAGTAGGATAAAAGTGTAACTAATATGATGCAAGGATATCATCATTGAGTCTTACACAAAATAAATGGATTAAAAATTAGAGCTATAGTTCTAAAGGTATTGTGTTTAGAATATTTTGGTAATAGTTGGAGAATTTTGCATGCGGGGTCAACTTTAGGTGGTTAGCATTTTTAAAACATGGTTTAAATAGGTTGGTTGATTTTTTTAAAACATCATTTTAACCTTTTTATTTTATGAGAATTATTCATCCAATCCTAAAAACATGTTGAGGAGACAAGGAGTGAATGTGACCTCTTATAAAGAGGTGGAGGTGCTCATCTTAACGAATGAGGAGGTTACTCTAGTTAGGATCCCCTCATTTTTTTGTATTTAGATTTTTGATTGATCTATTTATCATCATTATTATTATTATTAAGATAGATTATGACCCTTTTGGGGAGGGTTATGGTAGTGTCCCAAGGATAATGTTAGTGTCCTGGGATGTCATGATATTATTCAAGGACTATGCTAACATCCAACCCTAGTGTCATATCTACAGAGATAATATATTGTGGACTAAATAATATAATTTTTAATTCTAAATTATTTTTAATGATTGTTTTATCATGTATATTTTTTAAATAGAAATTCTAATGTCTAATTTTGTGTATTTTTAGGTGGACGTGTATATGAGGGAGTTATTTAATGGTTGGATGATGGAGTGCTTAAGTGGTATTCCACTAATAGATGAAGAGAGATAATTTATTGATATGGATGGTCTAGGTTACATGGCATCACTTAAAATGATGCCCTAAGATTTCCATGTTATGATTATATTGTGAGTGGTGGAATGTTAATACATGTACTTTTGGTTTCCCACTAGGGAGATTTTTGTTATCCTATAGGATGTGTACATGATACTAAGATTGCCCATTATTAGTAGTACACTATACTAAAATAAACAACTGGAGATATAGTTATATAACAAGCATCAAGTTACTTTATGGTTATACCTATAGGGACCCATCATCGATGGAATAATAGTGATATATTTTTATCTCTGATTGTTACAACTATTTTTACATGGTTCCATAATTTTTTTAGCAATTTTACTAGCTTCATTTGTTATTTTGGATGGTAGTGGGGTATCCATTTCATATAGGATGCACAACATTGTGAAGTACATAAAGGAGCATGAGAATTTATACTCATGGGGTCACACTCTGCTAGCCCACATGTATCATTATTTTTTATAGTTTTAATCTAAAGTTGTGTGGTGGTCAGATTCAATCCTCAACATTATTTCATTATTGGACCTATGAACACTTTGCAATGGCTAGGCCTAATGGATTTTGAATGTAGATTGGGCACACATATAAGTATTTATAAAGAGATAGATTAACAAAATTCCCCTGTGATCAAGGATCATGATGAATTTTTGATAGGTATTAGACTGGGTGACACCCAAAGACATTATTTCAAGACCTTACAAGGGATTTTAGGGATGGCTCATGGATGGGATGTAGTTGAGATGGATTTTAATGAGCTACTAGTTGAATAATCAATGGACCATAATTTTTAAGAGGTTATAGTATGATCATGTGACTTGATAGCTTGGTATGGTCCATTATGTGCCTCCTAGACCATAGGTGTGGGTGAGGAGTAGTTAATCCCCAATGAGGCTAGGTAGTAGGTTGAGATGCATAATAGGTGATTTGTCTCATATTCCAATGATAGAGTGAGATCCTATGATGGAGATACCTAATCTAGATGATGTGGGGGATACAAATTCCTTATTATTATGGTGGGTGTGACATAAATGGACACCACTATTTTTAGGGGATGCATTTTTTGGGGAAATTTAGGGTACATTATCATTTGTATATTTTTACATGTTTTGTTTGTTTATTATTGGCTCATTAGTTTGTTTAATCTAGTTTAATTCACTTTTTGGTGTTTTTAGATGTAAGAGATGATGATTAATAAGAGACCATCATTGATGATACTTTTGTGAGAGATGACATGGCACATACCTAATGGTACCATGGATGATGGGTTAGTGGAGAGGGATACAAAATTTATAGTCATTCATGTCCACCTTTTTGATCAAGTGACCATTATCACTATATTGTGTAGTCAAGAAACTTAATATAGAGACAAGGCACATGTTGAGTTGCACCCCTACATAATGGTCTAGGTGGGATAGGTAGAAAGATCATGGGTTACTATATTCATCTACAAGAGGGTAATGCATACCTGGTGGCTAATGTAGTTGTGCTATGAGAGGAACATAGTGGAAGAGCTTAGTATTGGTCTAGATATAGAGGGGATGTGGGATCTTGTATCCCTAGTGTGTATTATTTACTTGATTAAATGTTTAATTATATTGATTTGTTAAGTATTCAAATGGAAATTTGTTCTTCAGCTAGATAATGGTAATTGATTTTGATTGTGTAGAAATGTTTGAGTAGATATGTATCTTGGATTAGGAGTGTTAGTTGTTAGTATTGATATCATAGAAGTATCAAACTATATCTAAGTATAGATAATGTAACTATGATATGAACTATCTGAATCTTGATGGAATAGTAAACATGTGACCATATTGATCATATTATGTAGGTACATAAGTACACATTGGAATTTATTCTAGTCATGCTACACTGCTAGTAGCTAGATTTTTAGACTCCATATCAAATAGATTAATCAATTATCATAATAGAGCTATAATATGTTTTCATTGTGTATTTCAAATATTTTAATTGGTTTTTCTAAATAAGTTATGTATGATCTCCATGATATATATAAAATAACTTAATCAGTTATCATACTAAAATTGTGTTTTGATTTTTGTGATCTCTTGTAAATATCTAAACTAGTTATCAGACTGAGAGTGGTGGTTGAATTTTGTTCAATTTTTTTACCATCCTATTGTAAATAGGTTGATTTTTTGTGAATTAGTTTCCATTTCTACTAAATTTATGGTTCATGATATCTCACATAAGTAGGTGTCCTATAAACCACATGACTCATATGATGAGTAACCAATTGCTCCTTGAAAGGAACATCTTGGGATAACTAACTTGTATAGGATTTTGATCGATGAAAGTATGGATAAGGAGATATTTATTTCCCCTATGTGAATGCTATAATGCCTCTATTGACATACTATTCAATATGATCTATGAGTGCACAATTTTTTTTGTCCAAATGTCCATTAGTTTGATGGTAATATTAATATGGTTTATTTCTTATTTTGTGCAATTGATGTGATATATGGTGATTATTAGGAGGAAGTGTGATCATCCCCTATCTAATAATGTAAATAAGATGTTATGAGGCTTATCTCTATCTTAAAACTATCTATCCCCTTTGTCATTGTCCTATGATCTACTCACTATGGGAGATTCTCTATGACGTGGCTCTTTACCTTTGTTGAGTGTTTTGATTGGTTGTTTCTATTCCACTTTTTTATTACTTATGGGTGTATTAATTAATTTTACTATATTGGATGACTGTCTTTGAGAGATCAAAATCTGAATCTAACTCTGAATGTGTCTCAACCAACTTCTTCTCTAATTCCTAAGTTATGTAACATAGATACCATAATGATTTGAATGTCTCACATAAAAATTTATCTTTAATATGTAATATGAAGCCTCTATAAAATATGCATTATGTATCTAAATCTATCATCTGGTAGATCAACTATTGCATACATGATTCAAAATTTAAGATGTAATCATTTATTATTTTTGACTTACCTTGGTGTAGTGAAGGAAACATCTCATATGTGACTTGAGTTCACTTACTACAAATATAATGCATGAGAAATACTTATTATAACTCATTATATGTATGTAATGAAAAATATAGGAGTGAATTATGTAAGTAATTTAAGGCCTCACACTCTAGAGTTTATGTAAATAACTATAGGATAATCAATTGATGAGTGGCATATTCCATAACCTTTATATAAGATTTAAGGTGAAAGTATGGGTCTCCATATACATTTAACATTGTTAATATTAGTATTTGAAACTTATTTGGTAATTTTATATTGAATATTATATGTGGGATAGGATTGGCATGAATAGCATTATCATCAACCCAAGATTAATATGCTTTACTTTACAAGGTGAGCTAGTGTACTTATTGTTGTAAACTAATTGCAACATGCATCAATGAGATTATAGAGTTGATTGGTCTGACCATATCAACTAAACTTTTGGAAAGCTTTAGGGTTAGACCTAGATATATATACACATTCATATTGCCAATTATTAGAGAGATAGGGAGTTAATTATTCATTTGTTCTTCTTTACAATCTAGTCTTCCACCATTCTACCTGAGGAGTTATTTCTTAGGTTTATACTTGGAGAAGAATCTTGTATTGAGGAAAATTCTTGGATGTCTTAGCCTATCTTAGTGATCCTTACAAACCAAAACAAACTTTTTCAAAGTAACTTTTACCAAGGTAGAGATTGAGTCTTGACAAGTTCATTTAAAAGGTAAGTATCTCTAACTTTACTCCTATATTTAAGTATATAAAATTAGCATAAGTAATGTATTTTGAATATATTTCTCTCTATATGCATTAGGGTTTACCTATACTCAGCTTAATTAGGATTCTCCTATGATTTTTTAATTTTTATGTTTATTAGCCCCACTTTATTCCACATTCTTTAGTGATCACTAGATTATATTTTTATTTACTTGTCATTTATTTAGTTAATATGAAAACATAGGATGTAACTAGGGTTATTGCATGGTGTTTCTTGACTGCAGGCTTTGAAAACCTCTCTAGTGATGTTATTTTGGTAAGATATCTCTTGGTTAGGTCTAGAAGATCTATATTATTCATGAACCTAAATATCTAATGTATCAACAATTATAAGTATAAGTAAGGTTCATCTTCTCCGAGTTAAGATTGATTACTAGATCAAATGCATTTTACTATGTATACATTATGGTAAACCTAACATGAATAAAACCCTTATAGTTTTTATTTCACACTTTAATTTTATCATCATATTATATATTTATATTATTTTAGTACTATATCAATCCTTTCAATATAGTTATAATAGTATGTGTGCAGGTTTAACACACAGACACCCCTAAACAACTCTATTCTATCTGTGCAAGTCTTCTCCAAAGAGAGGTGACTGGATAGATTAGCTTAGAAAAATATTATTATTTATTTCCATATTTTTATAAATAGTCAAACTATTCTACTCTATTCATAATTATCCTCTCTTAGCATACATGTCTACAAACATAGTCAAGCCAGTCAACTTTGATTACACCTGATATTTAGCACAAGTTTTGTAAACTACATTGACCTAGTCAAATTGTTAGCTTAATTTTTGAATCAACACTTAAGCATAACAACATTAAATTTTAAAATATAAATATATTCAAAACCACTAAGGTTCATGTTGGCCAAAATTGTCCTATATATGAAAATTTTGCCTAGATGGATTAGACCATTCTTCTAGACCATTCAATGACATTATGCCTCTATGACTAGTTTTTTGTAGTCCTAACTTGATGATGTAATGTAGTATCCTAGAAGGTCATGGTGTGGTGTGAGGATAAATATATAATCCTTGTGAAATGGATGATCCAATGGTGAAAAGAGAGAAAAAAATTTGTGACCCTACCTGATGTCTCTTGTAAGATTTTGAAACACTTTAAGCAAGTTTTAAAGTGAATTTGGAGATTTTAAGGAAAAGGCCTATAAATGGGTCTTAAAATATAAGTAAAGGATCTATCTATTTTTCATGGTATTTAATATTTCATTTATAATAAGGAGGTCTTTACAAATTCTTAAAGATTCTAACGAGTCAAAAATGATGTCTAGAGAAGCTAATTTGTCCAAAAGACCCCAAAAAGTGCATTATATGACTTGAGGGGCTTATAAATATAAATTCCTAAGTGAAAAAGTGAATTTTGGATAACTAAAGATTGGTTTTAATTCTTTCAAAATAATTATGGCATGTTTTCCCTATTTATAAATGTTCAAGGACATTTCAATTCATTTGAGTGGAGGAGAGGAGTTTGGGAGCAAAAAGATGCATTTTTGATCCTATTGGAGCTTTAGTTGTATAATTTTTTAAAGGTTTTGATTAATAAAAAATCTCATATATCATATTAAATAATATATGGTGTCCCTAATATCCTATATTAGGCCTCTAAAATCATATCTAATCATAAGAACCCATAGAGGTAAGGAAAACCTATTAGCTATAAATTAGGCATGAAATAAGGTTTCTACCATTAATGGAGGTCCAAGAACTTTAGAAAGTTTTAAAAAGGAATGAATGGTCATTTAAATCATATAAAATATTTCTAAATTTGTGTATTACATATATAGGCTTCTAGTTCTTAATGATAAGGAAAAACCATTTTGGGTAGTCTTGGATAGCTCTAGGACAACCTCAAGCTTTCATTCAAAATAGTCATAAGAGAGAGAGTTGGTATACAAATTTTTAGAATTTATAAAAACCCTAATTTAATTCCACTTTATTTAATTGGTTGTCTAGTCATATCCCCATATTTACGAATAATTACTAATAGTGCAGGAGTGTCTATATGGCCTATTCATCTAGATAGGGTCCAATTTTTCTTATGTTTCATTGTTTCAAGATATCATGGAGATAATGTTTTTTAAGATTATTTTATCTCCAGTTAATTTTTTTAATTATATAATTAATATACATGAGGAATTTTCACGTAAAAGGAGAAGGTCTTAGTGTACATGTTTCCTTGATGAATTCTACTACAAATCTTGTTTTCTCTTCATGGTGGTCATTATAAAAGGTTTCTAACCCTCCATAAATCATATGAAATATTAAAAATTCATGGAATTAATATTATTACTTATAATAAACACCATTTTACCATTTTGAGTCTTAATGAATGAGAACAATGGTCTAAATCTATATCTTGAGCAAATTTCATGAAGAAATTTAAGCAGCTACAGGCCTACAACATTACCAACCTATGTTCATGAACAAAAACATATGATAGTAATGTATTTAAGATATTTATAGGTATATTAATTCTCATACAAACTCATAAACCTTATCATAACTATATAATATCATCAAGAGACTCAATTCTTAATGCATAGGATTGTAAAGAATTGCACAATTCATACACTTTACATACACAAGAGCATAGGTGTGAGGATAATTAACAAGGTTTGATGATTGGATTAATGTTTTTAGAGGTTAATTGAGGTCAATACCATATATTTAAATCTTATTTATGATTTATATATAAGAGAAAATAGGTGGTTCTCAAATGTTTATAATGAGCAAAATAAGCACTTATAACAGTCTAAGCTTCACTACAAGATGCAGATGATATTGATTGGTCATGCATATCTACCTCATGTAAGTTAAATGAACCCAATTTAAGTATTTATCAACAAGAAAATAAAGGATAATATCATCCTAGTGAAAACTTAGTCTTGGGAGTCAGGTTAAGAGAGATGAAACAACTCGGGTTTCCTCTTGTTAACATTTATTAAGGTTATTTTGTAAAGATTAAGGTAATTGATGTTTCTTGGTTTATTCTCCAATAAATCAATTTGGTAACCCAATTTAGGTATTTCAAAGAAAATTGGAGTATAAAATGGGTTTTTAGAGCTTTAAGACATGTTCAAGTTAAATATCAACCTCTCAACTCTTCCTCAATCAACACAATGGTGAAAATCATCACCTACAACTCAATGTAGAAGACGCTCTTAAGGATGAAAATGGGAAAGGATTATTTTGAAAATAAAGGTATTGGCTATTATAGTAGGTCAGTAAGGTGAATGAAACAATTCTCAAAATCTCAAGCACATAATGAGGCTTCTTCTAGGATTCAACATTTTTCACATCATGTTATACCCTATTATAGTCTGTACAATAGCCTGTAGGGTATGAGGAAGATGAAAATGTTTGTATTTGATTATATATGGCCTTGAAATAAGTGATAAATATGGGATGTGTTGATTTCACCAACCTTGGAGGAGTAGTTAGGTCATTTCTAAACCAATTGAATTCATTCAATAGTCCAAAACATAGTCAAAATCATGACCTAAACCCAAGACATAGTAGGCCTCCAATAGGCAGTCTTCAGAAAGCAAATTTGGAGATGTGTTGAGGTTGTTTTCAAGGTATAAGACATAAAATATAGTTTATAGTTAATTATTGAGGTAATTAAAAAATATTATATGAAAAACTAATAATGGAATTTGTTTTTCGCTTATAAAAGCTACCTTAAGATAACCCATAGTCCTTATTGAGGAACAAAACCCTTACTCAGTCAAATCAAAGGACATAATGTTTTGTAACTTGAATTTTTAATATAATTAAAGGATTTATAAATGTTTTATAAATAATTTGGAATGATGGATATATAAATGTGATGGGAGAGATTGTTGTTAAATTGTTCCAAAACCTTAGGTAAAGCAAACATGCTCTTAAACCGTATGATAGTGTTTCAAATCAAGCTGTGAATATAGATATATGTATTATGACAGGAAGATGGTGCTAAGATATTTTTGATCAATAAAAAATTTCTATAATTTATGATAAGTGGATATATAAACCTAAGTTAGTCTTATGTCATTGAACAAAATAGGGTTATTATTTCCAACCTCAAATTCTAATGGCATAGTCCTCAAAGAGCCATAAACCATGTCAAATCCATATTTGGGGGTAATATATGCTTATTCAAAAGAATTTAAGACTTTAAAAAGTTGTATTTTATTTATAAAAACCTTTAATATTTTATTTGAGTCATTTAAGTGCCCTAAAACTCAATTGATGTCCTTTTTTGCACTCTTAGCCACCTAGAGTCCTACAAAAACCTAGGTTAGTGTTTCTAGAGATAAAAAATCATATCTCAAGTTTGAATCTTTTAAAATTTAGAAAACATGGTATTATAGTGGATTAAGGCATATTCTAAAGGATTAATTTAGTTTTAGTTCTATACAGTATTTTACAAAATAAATATAACTCATTGTGTTATAATTAGGCTTGGGGACCTAATGAGGTTAGCAGGGGGTTAATGAAAAAGTGAAGATGTAAGGAGTTGAGAAGTAAATATTTGAAATAATATGTAAGGTGGAAAGGGTATCATAATATATGCTTAGTTTGTATGAAGGATCTGTATTTGGGTTAAACCAAGGAGCTTTGTCCTTTAGGAGGCCTAATTGGCAAGACAATTACAAAGGACAATGTACCTAAACAAGGAGTTGAGATGGGAAACTTCTTTAGAAGTTATAGGGAGATACAGGCTGATGAAAAGTGGTCTCAGATCCTTAGAAAGGTTGATTGTTTTTGCAAAAAAGATAAAATGTGGAAAAACTGGCTACAAGGTAGACCTCAAATCTAAGGAAAGTAGTTATTATTATGTTATATGGAAAACCAATAAAGGAATTGATTTTCTATCTATAAGAACCATTAGGGAAGCACTTTGAGAGAGACCTATAGTCAAGAAGTGTAAGAAATAAGTCTATTTAGATAATGATAGAATGGTGCTACAAAGTAGTTAGTGCTGCAAAGAAGTGTGTATAAGTTTTGGATCAAGGACATATCATAAATTAGAATTTAAACTCAGTTTAAGATGCATTTCCATGAGACCATCCACCTACGTTTATGAGGGTGCATTCCAATCTCCATGATTATGGAGTTGATGACATGATTGTATATGTTCAAGTTTCATGATGAAATGTTAGAGTTTCTTGTTCACATGGAAGTTTAATGAAACAATTAGTGATTAAATGAATTCAAAGGATAAATAGGAGTGTCTAATCAAGTTTTAGTCAAGTTCACCTAATAAGAATCCACATAAAACTTTCAAAAGGGAAGATAACCCTATCTCCAAGCATGAAGGGCATGAGAGCAAGTGGTATTTGAATGAGTTTCAGGTTCAAATGAATGATTCATGTGAATATTGAGGTATTAAATCATCAAGTCAATAAAGAAAGGACTCCAAATAAGCTATAATCAAGGTCAAGATCATTGAAATGCTCATATAAAACCATGAGAAGGTAGGCATATCTCATAAAGTTACAAAAGTATTATAGAAAAATGACTAATAAAGAGTTTCATATCTTTAAATATCATTAATCTAAATAATAAAGTGTGAAATGGATCAAGATATCATCAGGAGGGTTTCCAACCAAGGCTGCAGTCAAGATAACATTCAAGAAATGACTACCTAAAGTGATACTATGTGGTCATTTCCTCTCATAAACCCACGTTATCTCAAAGTGATAATCAAGACCTTTCAATTAAGGTTAATATTTTGAGGTATCTTATGCAATTTAAGTGACTATTTGACATATTTAGACCTTCATAAAGATCATGAAAAGGTCTTATAAATTAGCAAAGTAGGTGTGCCTACCTGTGGATAGGACTATGTTAGAGCCTATAAAATACCTTTAAGAAGTAGAATACCAAAAAGGCAGATAGGTGGAAGGTTTTAAGTACCTTGTGAGGTCTAAAAGAACCAAAATATGATGAAAATTATACCAAGCATTTCAAATATCCTGAAATTACCGCCTATAGTAGTGTTGGCATAGGTTGTTGCTTTCAAAACTTAACATGAGAAATGGTCAAAGATATAATATTTTCACAGTCCATACAATAGTAATAATCTTCTAGAAAAACTAGAATTAAAGAACATTATACAAATATTCATTTGGAAAGGAAAGAAAAATCAGCCCTTTCTGAACATTCTTTTAAGTCAAAACATGCTATCAATATTGAAGAAGCAATAATTTCGTAGCAAAATATCATTTCTTTAAGTGTAAGATAAGGGAAGCAATAGAAATATTAAAACATCCTAAAAATTTAAAAAGGGATGATGGGTTAGGGATAAGTCATGCTTGGAATATGGTAGTTTATAATAATTAGTTTTGTGCTGAGGTGTAAGAGTGAGGTGTTTTGATTTCCCTTCATTTTTTTTAATTTATAATAATAATAATAATAATAATAATAATAATAATAATAATAATAATAATAATAATAATAATAACAATAACAATGAATTTTCTTATATTTTTATTCTTAGGTTTTGTTTGTAGGCTAATAGGTTTTAATTTTTATTTAAATTTTTTTTTAATCATTTTAAAACTTTTCTTAATAATTATAACCAATAATATATTCTAAATTTAATTAATATAATTTTTCTAAAATATTTTATAATTTTGGTTAACTAATTTTATAATTAGAAATGAATTATTTAATAAAAAAACTATTTAATCATTTTATTCTTCAAATATCAAAAACATAATATTTTTTTCTTGTCATAATTTTTGAGTAATAATTATAATCAATTTTGAATAATTGATAATTTATTAATAATAAAATTTGTTTATTTTTAAAATTTATAACTAATTTATAATGTTATATCATTCTTATAACTTTATTTTTTAATGTTTTAACATTCTTATAGCTTTAAATTATTTTAATTAATTTCCTTTATGAATTTGGTAACTTCTTTATTTATTATTTTATTTTTTTATTTTCATTTTCAGAAATTTTGGATAATGATTAGCTAGTTAATCTTTAGCAATCTTTTTTATTTTTATTTTCAATTTTAGTAATTTTCGATAATGGCTAGTTGGTTAATTTTTGGCAATTTTTGTATAATAGCTATTTTCATCTAGATTTTAAATGGTGTTGTTTTTTTTTTCTTATACAAATTACTTACCTAATTAAGGATCATAGATGTGGGTGCAAAACACTTTGAGATTCAAAACTTGATACAGTTTTTCCAAAAGATTATTACTATGAGAAATGGTGTTTTGGTGGAACATATAGCATGAAAAATGACTAGTAGGAGGTTTTAATGATTGAAATAAGGTATTATATATCCAAATAAAATACTATAAATAATTATTAATCCAAATAAAAAATTGAAACATGGAACCACAATCATTAAGCTCAGACAATCCTTAAACACATTCAACTCATGAAGCCTATCTTGGAGAAATTGGTCATTTTGAGGTATCTACTAGTTGAGTCAAGCCTTAATTTCTGATAAAAATAATCATTATGACCATATAAATATTATAATTTAGTTTTAAGGTTAGAATGATCAGTGCAAGTTCTCACTATGTTAGCATAGTCACCCACTATCAGACATAGTCAATTCCTAGTGGAGTCTTTAAAGAGTTTTGAGGTTTTTGGAGCATTTACAAGTGAAATAAAAACATAATATTTGGTAAAAATAGTATACATTACCCATTAGATATTAAAATTATATTTTTATTTTCATATATATCTCAAAAGATCACTATTATTTCACAGACAAACCCTAGTCAACAAGATAACCATTGGAGACCAAATGAAGCTTTATCAGGTTTGAGTGCCAATAAGGAGTTCAATCCATAGAGAGGTTTTAAAATAGTGAAATATGATGTTGGTAAATTCATATTATATTTTTATTTGATCACATTCAAGTTTTTAATCAAAAATTCCCTTGAGGTCAAGTTCAAGTATTAAAGACTAAACATGCAAGTTGAGTTAATTTAGAGAAAAATCCATCTATAGACCTTTATATACAAGATCCAAATATGAAAATTGGTGGATATTTTATTAATGAGACATTATAACTATATAAAATATTGTTTTTGTATAAATAAGATTATAATTATCCCCTTTTTTGTTACATTCACCCACATATCTATAGCCAGCCACCATTGGAGCTAGGATATCTTTATGAGGTCTAGAGGTTTTTAAATTTAATGAGAGTGTTTGTAATATTAATAAAATTATGATAAATATCAAAAGACCTTTTTATAGTTATCACCATCCTTCATTCGATGCAAGCCATGCCCTTGAGGGATAAAATAAGCATGTAGGCAACCATTAAAGTGCAGGCAGTCCTAAGAAACATGGAGGCAAATTGAAAATTGATCATTATAAAAAGGTCAAAAGTGATGTATATAAATTTTAATAAATTTATTATTATATTTGTTAACCCTAATATGTTCCTAATTGTTCTTCAAGCCCTGAAACTTAGTATTAATCCTAGAATCTTGTCTTAAGGCCTAGAGGGCATATATCACATTGAGGCACATTCAAGTGCTTATCAATGCAAGATGACACTTTGAGGAGGTATAATGATATGGTACATATCCCAAAAGGATCATTTAAATTAGGTATAAACATTGGATAGTCAATTTCACTCTCAAAGGTAAATTCAAACTTTTCAAGTTTACGACACCTGTTTCGAGCCCCCTCTTTAGATGCCCATATATTTCACCACATAAAGAGTTGGGATGGATGATTTTATTATGTTTTAAGTAACCATTTATAATTTAAATCCATTTTATATATTTTTTGGTTAATTTTTTCATGTTTATGAATAATTGTTAGGACTTAAACATGCCTAGAATGTATGTGGACCCAACAAGCAAACTTTTTACATAAATATATTTGCACACTTTCTACATGGGAGCCCAATATTTTCAAATAATTTTAATGGGTATATAAGATATATATTTAAATAAAAAAGGTCTAAGATGGAGGTTTATATCTTATGAACAATCATCAAGAAGGTAGGCTTGTCTGAGCTACCAAAACCCTATTTTGACTTATTTTAAGTTCCTAAACTCATATACCTTTGAAATTACCTATAATAAATAATAAACCACCTATATCATGTATACTAATCTCTAAATCTCGTGTTTAACCTATTTTTTAGAATAATTTAACATGTGTGGGTGCTTAAGAGGCCCAAAATGGCCTAAAAATACCTATTTTTAAGGTCTTCAATGAGAAAAATGGTAGAAATTCATGCAAGAGGCATAATGGGACCTAAATCACCATTATATGTCACTTGGAGCCCTTAATACGGGTTTTTAGGGTGTGTTGTTATGCTGAAAGGTCAAAAATACAAGTTTTCTAACATGTTGTGAAGGGTTTTAGGTTTAATGGTGACTTCTACAATTGTTGTAGGTCTAAAAGGTAGCCTAATTCTTCATTTTATTCCTCAAAATAATTATATGAATTATTTAAATCCTTATATGGTCCAAAAGTGTCCCTCAAGGTGACAAATGGCCTTGGGAACAAGTTATTGCATAGCTAGTTGAAGGTGGCATGAGATTGGAGACCTCCATTAGTGGGGTTTAAGAGATTTGCACGTTTAATGGAGTATTTTTTAGGTTGGAGGAGAAAAAATTGTTTGAGAATAAAATAAACATATAAAATAAAACACTTAGAGATAACCTTCAAGGTTAGTTGCAAGCATCAAATTCTAGATCACTAACCATGATGCCAATTAACTTTTAGAAGCCAAGTGGAATGGGGTGTATAAGTGCAAGTGGGAGAGTTTGGAGGTTTGAGGAGAAACTTGGAGAATTAAATGAGATTTATAGTCTTTTAAGACTTTTATCAAAGATAGTGGAGTGTGACATCATCTTCCTCAAAGTTTTTTGTCTTTTAGTGCCTTTTTAGGCCAATGAGAAGGCTTGAAGACCTTTTTGACATTTGAATGTTAATTTGATGAGAGAGGATTAGTGATTAATTAATATTAATATTTTTGAGACTCCATAGAATGTGGTTTAGTGTTATTTATTGAATTTTAAGAGATTTATTCTCCTCTCTTTTTCCTTTTCTCCTATATCTCTCTTTTCTTCCCCACTTGTAAGATATACTTGCATTTGAAAAGGTAAAAACCTATCGATTTTTTTTAAATAAACCTTTTAAAGTAATAAGATGACTTTTTTCCTTATCTCTTGCCTACATCTAGTGATCTAATCAGTATGTGTATGAATTGTTTGTGGAGAGGTATTCTTCCTTGGTAATTGTCCTTCAATTTTACCTTTTTATGGGTATTCCACCATTGTTTTAGTTCTGAAATTGTGCTTTTTTGGTCATTTGTGAAGGTATAGTGTGGGTTTTATACTCCTCCATACTTCACCTCTTGCCTAGTGGGCCTAGTTTTAGAAATATTGATGAAAAATGACCAATTTAAGAGATTTTATGAGTGAGGGTTGTCTTTGAACTTACTTAGTGTTATTTTCATGCAATTTAGAGTGTATTTAGGTCTGATGCATCACCTTATTTGTGTTTTAAGTTATCCCTTGTAACCCTTTTATCCCTTTTCCAAGTAGAATCCGTAGTTTAGGTGAGCTACCAAGATGAACCAACCTTCTCTGGAGGTTCAACCCCATCATAGGATACCCACAATTTGGGGTTGTTCCCATTTTGTAGCTAGGAGTGAGAAAGCCCAAATAACTCTCTCACTAGGGTACATTCTATGATATAATAGTTAATTCTTATGTTCTCTATCATTTTATTTTTTATTTTTTAGTACTGATTTTCACAAGTTTGTAGTCTGTAAAACTATAGCCTTACAGCCAATTGGATTGACTAGCTCGACATAGTTATGTATCGTATTTTATATCTAGAGGACACACTCAACCTATTCAATTTTATTCTTTTATATCTACTTCCATAGAATAGTAGTGACCTAGTTGAATCTATTCTACATTATTTGCATACAATATCACTTGAATTGATTATGTATTCTTCATAATCAAGGAATTAACCTATTTTTTCTATTAATTAATTCACCTTTATTTTCAATTGATTGCATGATTAGAGTAAAACAATAGCTTAGTCAAACTATTTTTATCTTTTGCACACACTTCTAAATATCTTTATAACAATAAAAAACATTAAGCATTTGTCTTCCCAAGGTCTACCTACTTGGATTTCATCACCAAGGGGGAAGACAACTTGGTTGTATGGCCATGTATAAACACATGCTTGATGGTATATATTGGCAAATACCCTGACACCTTTATCACTGCAAGATTATGATGTGAAGGGGTAAGCCCCAATACCAAGCTAATACCATCACTAATATAGATCCCTTTCAACCTAATATTATTGAAACCATCCTTAGATTGATTTTTATTTCCTTATTATAGCCATATTACAATCAAATTATATTCAAACTTCATTATAACTTAACAACACATAAGAACGACAAATTAGTTAGCATTTAATTTCAAGTTGTTACTTGCTCTTTGATCATTGTATTGTGTATTACAAAACATGCATTATTTAGTATTGGTGCAAGGGTTGTGTAGTGTATTCCAATTAGATCGATCACATTGATCTAATTTCTTGTGTTTTTAATTAAAATTTCTTAGATTTTATCTTGTAAAATACTTTTTTATTTTTAGAACACTATCATCCCTATTGATACAGTCTCTTCCAAACTATGAATCTTGTTTACCTTCAATACATAGTTACTACACATGATTGTGTATCTTATAAACTTGATAATTTTCCCCTTTTCAAGTACATAATTGATCCATCTGACTATGTATCTTTATCATATATTAGGTTTCCTCATTTATAGTATACTATTGGCCCATACAACTATGTATCTATATAACTTATTTTAATTTTATTCTTTATAGCACATAGTCGACAAACTCAACTATGTCCTATTATTTTCTATTTTATGACATTTTTTCATAAACTCTATCAACCCAATCATATTTGTACCTATTAGATAATGCTATTATTTTTTTGGATGACTTTGTCTTTATTTTTCCTTCTTGTTTACTGGTCTCATATTTTTTTTCTAAGCATCATGAAATCCCTTAACAAATCTTTTTGGACAAACTAAATCCATTTAG
Organism: Torreya grandis; assembly: GCA_037957365.1. Classification (NCBI taxonomy): domain Eukaryota; kingdom Viridiplantae; phylum Streptophyta; class Pinopsida; order Cupressales; family Taxaceae; genus Torreya; species Torreya grandis. The sequence goes on along the minus strand of JARHVA010007302.1, from coordinate 273,673 downwards.
ATGATATATGGGATGATATTTTATTCCTACCTTCACTTCCTAAGAGGATAATCACTCTTGTATCACCTCTTATCCTCTCTCATATTTTAGTTGCAACATGGTTCAAATCACTCCAATATATGAGATTGGTGGTTCAAATCATTTTCATACTTATCAATAAAATTCCCATATTCAATCATCTCACTATAATGTGGGGGAAATTTATAAAATCCTATCTAATAACCCCTAATTTAATCTACCACCTAGTACTCCTCCCCCTAATATCAATTTGAGGAATCCTCCTACAAACACTAGCCCACCAATTGATACAACTTTGATTCACACACAAATAGTGCAACAAATGAAAATAATGTAAACATATAACAACTCCCAAATGATGTAACTATAACATCATTTGATCAACATGGATAATAAACCTTCCATTATTCTCCCTCAAAATAATCAAAATTTTATTTCTCCACCCCTTAGATATGTTATAGGAAATGTCATTCTCCAACCTATCATTCACAATAAAATGTATCAACACATCCAAAATGAGAATTTAGCTCCCTTCATTATTTATACTGATATTGGTAATATATATATATATATATATATATATATATATATATATATATATATATATAAGTCCCATCATATTTGATAGTTATATATATATATATATATATATATATATATATATATATATAAAACTATCAAATATGATGGGACTAAAGAACATGTATATTTTCTTAAGGCATTTATTAATCATTATAAAAAGTGTATCTAAACTAATCCTTTTTCCATGACTAAAATCATAGTTAAAAACTTTATGGGTTTGTATTATAATGGTATAACTAATTCCCAACATTCTATATGGCAACTAGAGGATTTAATTAATCATTTAGTCAAATAGTTTTAACACAATGATCTCAAAAATTTTCATTAGTCATTTCATTAATGCTAAGAAATACCCAATAGAATCACCTCATGATTTTATCAAATGATATAATTATTTGGTTCACAAGGCTGATCACATCATGACTCATGAAAACTTATTCAAATTATTTATAATAACATTAGCACCCTCACTGTAATACAAGGTTCAAAATTTTTCTCCCCAAACTTTAGATGAGGCTCTTGACCAAGATAAGCATCCAGACTTCTTAATGAAACATTTTGAATCTAATATTAAAATAATTAAGGTATCTTTCCAACATTTAAGCAATGTGATAACTAAAAATCCTCATCAACCCAAATCAAGAATGGCCAAATCATAAAATCCCAAACCTTCTCATTTTCCATTAACCATGCAACAAATGAAATAATTATTAATTCCCTTTAAGTGATTTATTTGTTGCACCTAAATGGTATGATATTAATCATTTTTTTTTATTTCATGTTGATATAGGTCATTACCATGAAACATGTTAAGGGTTTACAAAATTTGGCATTATTTTGTGTTTGATGATTCATTCAATCATGATTCCATTATCAAAATCCATCATCAAGATTATATTAATGCTTCTCAAAAGAAACAAGATTCCAAATCTTCTTCTTCTAGCAAGCCAAAATAGTTCTCTACATATACCCATAAACAATTAAATAAGGATATTTGTGTGATTGACATTGATTATGACCAATATTACACCAATCCCCAATATGTAAATGTGGGTAAGGTCAATTATCGATAAAAACCAACCCATAAATATCCTGTTATCGAACCAAATAAACCATCTTTAAAAGAATAAATATTCAAGTAAACTACTACTACTCACTCATCTTCAAAAACCAATGAGGAACCACCTCCTCCATTAGAACCTCCACCCACTTCTCTTCCTCCTAAATATATTTTACATCCCAAGCCTCATGTTGGTTCTTCCTCTTCAAAAACTCATTGGAACTTCTTAGAAGAACTCAATTCTATGACCTAAATAATTATTCACTTAGATTTATTTCAAACCTCTCCTTATCATCATAAGTTCTGAATACAACTCTAATAAATCAAAGAATCATATCTCTTATAAGAGGAACCATCTTCTCATAAGACTAAACCAACATAAACTCATACCATTGAATCCATTTGTCCTTCTTCAAAACCTTCCATAGAATTCCTTGAAGAAGACACGGTGAATGTTGAAATCCTCTTTTGAGATGATGATCAACACCTATTTATTAAAATATCCATTAATACCACCCTCATTCACAAAGTATTATATATGATGGGTTATACATTAATGTACCATATCTTTGTCTCATTTAACAACTCATCTATAACAAAGATCATCTCAATCAAAATCATTTGACAGTTCATGGATTTGATAAGACCAATAAAAATAAATTTGGTTGTATTTGTCTCCCTATTACTATTAGACACAATACTATACATATTAAGCTTATGGTCCTCTATTTAACATTATCTTACTATATACTCTTAAGATGCCCATGGACTTATTACATGAGGGCTATCACCTCTTCTGGAATCTAATGTATCAAGTTCATTCATAATGTCAAATGGTATAAAAATGAGGCCCATCCTAACCCATGGAGTGTTTAGCTTCCTAATCATAAAATCTCAATATTAGATTCCCACTATTCTAAATATTAATAATGCCCCTTTACCTAAATTCATAAATATGAATCTAGATGTACATGTCACTCATATTGATTCTGATGAAAATGATCCCAATGATTTGAAAAATACTCATAATACTAATAAGCTACCCTTTTACATCTCAGAGTGTCTTTCTCCTTCCTTAATATCTCATGATCATACCATCGCTCTCATCGATGAGATCACTGATTTACCTCCTCCATGTAATGAACATGAAGCATTGTATACAAAATATGACTTCACATGTAATGACTATGGAGTGGATATATTATCTTAAGATCATTTAATTATGTAACTATGTAGATATAAAAATTTATGTGTCTCACCTTTTGAAGTTCATTTCGAGTTAGAAGCATGTATTTTCTACAACTTATGATGATAAATACATTATGGCCCAAGTTCAATCAAGATATTTTGATGTTCAACATTATCAAAAAACTTTATACCAAATATATGATTGTAATCATGATGTTCATACTATTTCCATGGATTTTGACTTTGAACATAAAGGTCCTATACAGCCAATTAATTCTCCTCTTCTTGATACTCCTTGGTTAGTTGAAAAAATATTACCTCTAACATATTTGAAATTTATGGAACCTTATATACCTCCTATCACATTGGTAATTCTAATCGATCCTCTACCCATTAGTAGTGCTAAATATAAACCAATTGAATCTATTCCACCTTCTTCTATAGTTTCACCTACTCTTGATATCACTCTCAATGCTAAGGCCACAAATATATTCTAGATAGATTTTGAATACAACCTCCATGGTATGAAAACTACTGACTTTAAAGTAGATTTGGAATATTATGAACCTATATATATGATACCTAATGATGAATCTATCATTGAATTACTCCATTCTTGAGAACCTCAACTCCCTCAACAACATAAAAAACATGGGAATTTCAAGCTTAAGGCCCCTCATTTTAACAAATTCATTGCTAGCATTGATCCTAATACCAATCTCATTTCCTCTCTTTTCAATGCCCCATATAATTTTCAAGATGAAAATGCTATGATTATTGATGAAACTATAAGAATCAAATATGGCACACCCTCATGCCTTTGACCTATAAGAATTTTTAGAGAACTCACACCATCCAAAGATGATGACTTTAGCTTATTATTTGATAAATATCATGAGACTTTTACTTGGTAATATGAGGACATGCATGACATCTATCCTAGTATTATTGTACATAGCATCATCACATATCCAAATGCCAAACTTGTTTGGAAAAAACAACATAAATTCCCCCCTGAAAGTTTTAAAATCATGCCATAAAGAAATTATTAAACTTTTATATGCCAAATTTATCAAACCTATGGAATATTCTAAATGAGTCTCCATCAATTTCCACATTTGTAAAAAATTCACCATAGTCATTCACATTTGCATCGATTTTCATAATCTAAATCTCCCTTATCCCAAGGATAACTTTTCATTAGCTTCAATAGATGCCATCATTGATTCCACTACTAGTTATGAAATTTTTTCTCTCATGGATGGTTTTTTGGGTTTCAATCAAATTCATATCTCCCCCAAAGACCAACACAAAATAACTTTCACCATGGAATGGGGCACCTATTACTATGTAAAAATTCCCTTTGACCTTAAAAACACTAGATCTACCTATTAGTGAGCTATGAACCACATTTTTCATGACCTTATCCATAATAATGTCAAAAATTATGTGGATGATAGCATTTCCAAATCCAAAATCCACAAAACTCACCTTTCTAAACTTGCCATCATCTTTGATTGACTCATCAAAAATAAAGTTAGACTGAACCCATAAAATTATGTTTTTGGTGTTACATCTAGTAAATTTATAGGGTTATTAGTATTTTTATGGTATTGATGTTGATTCCACTAAGATAAACATTATTTTCAACATGCTTAGTCCTCATTCCATTCTAGACATTCATATTTATGTTGGAAAGCTTAGGGCAATCTGATGATTTGTCCCAAAAATGGATTATATCATTTATTTGTTAATTCCATTATTAATAAAGGCATTTAATAATATGAAATAATCATTTATCCATTTACCCACCCTTATTCCACCTTCCAATTATCATCCTTTAATTTTTTACATGTCTTCAATACTCATATCAGTTGGGGTAATACTTACCCAACAAGATTATACTAGAAGAGAGTATGATATCTATTACATCAGTCGAGGTCTCATTGATTATGAAAAATGCTATACCAAATTATAATATGATTGCATCACTATCTATTTGATAGCTAAAATGCTCCATCATTACATGTTTTATCAAATAACTTATACCATAGTTCATTCTAACCCATTTCATCACTTTTTATCCAAATACCTTCTCCTTGGAGATAGAAATGGCAAGTGGATGGTTATTTTAATGGAATTTTATCTCTACACCACCATGTAAAAATTTGTTAAAAGACAAGTCATTACTGACCAACTAGTATCAGCATCCATACCTACTACCATTCATTTTTAAGATAGTCACCTTGATGATAACATCCTCTATATTGAATTCCTTAATCAGGTTATGTCTCTTAAACATTAATTCCATAAATTCACTACTGATTTGGAAGCAATTATTCATTAATGTTCCTACATCATTCCTAATACTACTAAATCTAAAATAATCATCAAAGAACTTCCCAAAATTAATAGATGATTACATGAAGACACTTGGATCCTTCATTTTGATGGTGTAAAATGTCACCAAGGAGTTGGGGTAGGTTATATAATTAATAATATTCATGTTAAAATTATCCATTTGGCATTTTTGATTATCTTTGATGTCATTAATAACATGGCAGATTATGAAACATTAATCCTAGGCATGAGAGTGGTAATTGACTTAGATATTTCATATCTACACACTTTGGGTGACTCCCAAATCATTTATTGACAGGTTAATGGTGATTATCAATGTAAAAGTGAAACACTCATTAATTATCATCATGTGTCCACTACCCTCACCAAAATGATTTGTTTCCTTTACCATCTAGCCCATTCTAAGAGATCAAAATTCTATCGGTCATTCACTTTCTTCTTCAACATCCTTATTTCATTTTCACAAAGTTATCACTGATTTTAAAAATTTTAATTCAAATAACATAATCCCCCTCTTCCATCCAACCACAATATTCACCTATTTATCATATTGAGATTGTCTCCTTTCGATAGAGTTCATGGTATAAAGACATTATATAATTCCTTAAGCATCAAAATTATCCTTTGAATACAGATTCCAATGAAAAGAATCAAATTTACAAATAAGATTTAAAATATGTATTTCAATATAATACCATTTATTATCTAAACATAGAAGGTACCCTAATCTATTATGTAATTAAATAAGAGGTTTCTCTTGTTGTCATGGGAAAATGGAGGCACTATGAATAAATTACATAACTAACAAATATTTTCACACAAAAATGGTGATGTATTATTATTAGATAAAATTTACAAAGAGAGGTGAAAAACATTAAAATATTTTCATGGGGTGGTTATGGGATACAACTGACATTCCCATGAACCAAATAGTTATTATAAATAAAACATAAAATTAAAGTAAATACTATCTAAAACATGTATAATATTAAAACTAAAAAGATCTTGGATCATAAAATAATCAAATAAACTCCCCCATTGATATAAAATGGTATGAAATATCTAGACCAACTAATTTGAAGTCATCAAAGGAAATCTTTCACAACTGCAACTAGTGCAATATATCTCTGGCATTGACCAAAAACTGATGTCACTTCATAAAAAAGCCTACCCATAGGAGTTTTGGTAAAAATGGCTAGTGAACATGATCAAATCCTTACCATCCTCAGTGATCATCATACTGTACTATAATATAACACAATAAATCATGTCCAACTACATAAACCCATATAAGGTCCCACACAACAACCCATATAAGTGATAAAGCATACTCTATATGACACATTTTGCTGATGCCCAACAAACACTGATAACATTTTATCAACAAAATTGGTGCTACCAACCCCTATCAACTTTTAATATCATTCATGACTGATCAAAGTCCAATAAATGTAATATATTATCCCATATCAGGTGAGATATGAGAAACCATTTATTGAGAGAAATAAAATCAAATAATCCTATATGTTTTATGACATGAATATTAAGTATAAAAATATAAAAAGGGAATTAAAAATAAGAACAAAATCCAAAAAAACTACTACTACAACAAATCCCAATTGTGATCCTAGTAGATCATATAATATGAGTGAATCACTGATTATTCATAATAAGTTATCAGGTTCATCAGGACCATAGACCTCAGCCCTATAAAGATTCCTCATAACTAGAGGAGGTGTCATAATATCCAAAATAGATGGAGTGACCATAATAACTACCACTATAAGATCCACATAATTTTCCTCAACTTTAGTTTTTTGTGGAGAGCAAGGTTGTCAATAAGGACACACATATACAATATGTAAAATATCACCACATTTAAAACATGTGGGATCTTTGTTGTGTATGTGAGATACATAAGAATTAGAATCACTAGAAGACCCAAAATAATGAGGTGAGTGTTTATGGTTAATTCTAATTTTGGAAGACATTCGAGAGTGTTGATGTGAATGTTTTGGAGATTATCAAGAATGATGTGGATAATGTCTTAGAAGATGTCTATGAGAGTGTTTAAAGAATGCTTCTAAAAATATCACTATACATGGCAATGATCTTTGTGTTAGGACCTATTATTTACATAATGAGCATATTCAATAGGTGTACTTTTCTTCTTTGCAAATTGTCTCTCATGCTGAGTCAATAAATCATAGATGGAGTCAAATGTGAAACTATTAAGCTTTAGCATTTCAAAAAAATTGGTATATGTAAAATTAAGGTCATTCAATGTGATTAAAATCAACATGTCATCATCAATTTTAATCCCTATGGTGTAATACTCTTGTTTTAAATTTTTCATCTGTGAAATATATTCAAATACATCTTCATCATCTACTAATTTTTATTCAATAGATGTATAAGAAGATCTATCTTTTTATGTACAGGCTACTTTTCATAGAAATCCATTAATGCTTTCCATGATTTCCATGCACCAAATTGAATATATTCAATGTGACTAATCACCTATGTTGTGTATGATGATTTTAGTAGTATGAGTGTGCATTTATCACATTTTTGGTATTCGACCAAGTTTGTGGATTCAGTTGGTGGTGTTGTTTATTTCTCTATTATTTCCAATAATATTTTTTTTCATATTCATGTTCCACTCCTTATAATATTTAGGAGTTAATCTACCACTTTCTTAGATCAAACTTAAAATTTGAGCCTTGGTGCTAAAAAAATGATCAAGTCAAAAAAAAGGGAATGTTATTGAAGTTTTGACGTTACCTTCCAAATAGCTTTCTGAATAAAAGATATTTTGGAGACAATAATACCACCTTATATCACTTTTTATACCCTTATTTTATTAAAATTGAATCTTAATTCACCAATCACACCCACAAAATTTCATGGTTTTACAATATTTGTGTCCTTTACAACTTGTAAAGCATGCATGTAATGTATCAAAAAGATTCTCAAAAGAGAATATTCCTCCAAAAAAACATATAACATAGAAAGTTTGTCCAAATTAAAATATTTGAATCCTTGACCTCCTATCTTCAAATTTTTACAAAAAAAATCATTTCCAAGAGATTTAAGAGGATTTACAAGATATGAAGATACATTTATACATTTAAACTTGATTTTTCTTTCTACTATAATTAAAAATAAATCCTTGTAAAAAATTATTTCATCCCTGAAAAATATTTTGAAAGATAAAAGCTTCTTTGTTTTTGGGACCCAAAAACCCTAATTTTTTTACCAAACTATACGAAAACATTATCAAAATAAACTTATGTTTCCCTATAGATTTCTAATTCCATACTCAAAAATAATCCCATGGTTTTTTAAAATAATTCTTAGATCAAATTTCTTTCGTACATGGTCATACAAGACCATACAAGGTCATAAGGGATTTTAATTCATTTAGATAACATTTTTAGTATCTTGGACATTTTTGAGGCCATACATATTGTTATCACATAGATTTTTCACATGTTGATGTCATAGCTTGTTGTGTAAAAATATAATGATATAATGGGGTCACCTCCAATTTTTAAGACCTTGTAGAATTTAGGTGAACCTAAAAATAAGGCCAACTTAATTTCATTAAATTTTTTATAACTGATAAATTATTGACTTATATAAATTCCATTTTTTAGTGATCTTGCTTATATAAATTCCACATTTTAGTGATCTTGCTTATAAACTAGGGTTTGACTAGGGAAAATAGTTTTGAGAATGAAATTTTAAAACTAAAAATGGTGATTGAACCATGTATTTTATAGTGTATTTTAATTATTTTTTTAATTAACACAATAAAATGGAAAATATATTGAAATTTTTAGAAGAAAAAACTCATGTAAATAGGAAATATAAGGCAATATTTGTTATTTTTCATACAATGGACAAGATTCTTTTATTTTAATCAAACAATCATCCAAAAGGGTAAAGAATACCAAAAATGATATTTCCTGACTAAAATAATAATTAAAATATCCAAAAATATTTATCAGACAAGAAAGACAAATCTTCAATTTATTCTCATTTTGCATGTTACAATATGTAGAAAAAATATTCAAAATGTAGAATAGTGTTTCTAGCAACAAAAAGATAAGATGGGTTACTCCATATTTACCATATTTATACAAAATATCTCATAAAAGAGATTTATTTAACAATGAAATCCCATGCCTAGTAAAAGAACACACAAATATGGAAACTCCATGAAAAAAGGCATGATATACAGAAATAATGCCATCCTTAGTGAAGTAAGTAAGTTGAAAAATTAACATGCAAGAGCTAGGCATGATCTTTAGATAATAGAGGAATGGAGGGAACTTATAAATATTCATGAAAAACATTCTTTCTTATATAGTTCAGTTGTAACTTCATCTTCATGCAATGTGGGGTGCGAAACTAAAAATCAATCTTTTGAACAAAAGATAATAAAAAAATAAGTTATGTTACTTTTTTGAAAAATCATAATTTATAATTTTCAAACGAGACTTTTACAACTTTCTGTCATATCACTTTGTCAAAACTAGAATTGTAGATTATAATATGTGCTTTTACAACTTAATCAACTTAAAATTTGTCAAAATGGAAAGTGTAATTTGTAAGTTTGATTTTAACAAATTTCAACCTATCAAAATAGAAAGTGTAAATTACAAATGGCTCTTTCTCGAAAAGAGTTATAAAAATGATGCTTGCAATTTACAAGTTATGTTTTAGAAAATTTACAATATTTTTTAATATAATTAAAATACAATAAAAATAATGCTTTTGATAGAAATAATTAATCTATTTCTAACACTTCTTATGAATCTTTATCTTTATTGGCCTATGTTTTCTCAATGTATGAATTGAAACCCTTGAATATCTCCAAGACTCTATCTTCATCAGGACCAAAAGAGCCAAGGTTAGTTATCTTAGAATCTACTACTATATTCAAGAGTTTCATTCTCAAATATCTATTTTCTTGAGTCTCTTTTACCATCTGATCCAATGTGTTAAGATACTTGATGAAATGGTTGATAGAGCTCAAGGTGAGGATTTTATCTCTTGTGCATTCTCCTTTAATCGCCTATTTGAATTCATCCTAAACTTCCTACACCAAGAGGACCTGATATTGATAATCTATTGGTCAACATGAAAATTTATTTAACAATTCTTTAATGTCATATAACACATCAATGGTCTTGTCATATGCATCCTTAGCTTTAGTAGAACTAGTTGTGAGTATCTTTATTTGATATTATTCTACTCTATCTAACTCCTCTTAATCTCCATCTTTTTCAATATTTTTTATGGAAGGAGGATGTGCATATCAATTGAGTCCACAACCATCAATTTTGGATTAAAAATATTCAATATTTTTACCTCTTCTTGAAATTTATTTATCTATTCCCTTAAGGTGACCCTACTCACCCTCAAAATTATATAATGATACATTATCATATCAAAAAATTTGTTTCCTTTTGAGATGATCTATTCTACCCATTCCTTAGTGTCCTTCCCATGCTATCAATTTTTGTCACCTCATCAAGTGTTACTTGATATGAGATGTAAGTGACATGTTATGTTGGTTTGGGTTGTGTTGATTAAATAGTGGGCTCGATGAATTTATTCAATGAATTTTTAGTTGTTGTTTAACCTTATTTTTTAGCTCATCCTTAGTGACCTTATCACTATACATTTTCTCAAAGAGAGAGTTCATGCTAGATTGAACATCATGTTTCAACCCTTCTCTCATTAGACATCCAAAGTGAAATTTTGATACCTGGTAGTCCCCAACCACTATATCTTCTTTCTATTTATTTGGTGGGGGGACTAAAATATCTACATACCTTTCCCATATTGATTTATACAATATCTTTAAAATGGTTTAAGGAGTAATCTTGGATTTCTTATGTGTATCTGAAAGACCAAAACACAATGTATTTTGGGACACTATTTGCTTGTATTTCTTCCCACTATTTATGCTAACCATATATGGGTAGCATCCTATTATATAGACATTATCACTTGAAAATATAAATTTTAAGATGTTGCACTAGTGGGAATAACGACAAGTGTTATATCTTATACTAATATTGGCATTGATTGATTAGTATATGTTTGTACAACTTCCTCTTATTATGTGGGCTGAAGGTACACATTTGCATCATGGAATTAACCCTTCCATATCTCTGTTATAGGGATTAGGGTAACTATGGAAGTGGAAGAGATATGAGTAATATAAATGGATATGTCTATTGGGTGTGTAGGAGATGGAAGTGATACTAATGGAAGAGTAAACACAAGGAATTAGAACTTAGGGACTAGTGTAAGTGTGGATTCCAAAGCCTTAAATGATTCAATCAAATTGGTAGAGACACTCCAGGGTGGTAAATTAGGAAAGATGAAGGGGATGAATATTAATTAGTAGTTATCCTAGGAGTTGGGATGTCCAATGTAATTCAAATTAGAATGACTGAATTTATAGCTAGATATTATTATGTCATGTTGTTGATTAATGGGTATGGGATGGAATGCGTTGTAAATGAAATGGAAGGAATTGTGGAAGAATGGAGTAAAATTATGGGAGAGGAAAGTGGAATGAAAACTTAAGTATATAATTAAGGGGAGACATGAGTGTCTAATTAACTTTATTTTACTATTAGAAATGGACTTACCGTGACAAGTAGATTGGTGGGAATTAATGATGGAGAAACATGTAGTGAAGGAGGAGTGGATGCTACCCATATATGGTGAAAGACCAAAATACAATCTATTTTGGGACACTATTTGCTTGTATTTCTTCCCACTATTTATGCTAACCATATATGGGTAGCATCCTATTATATAGACATTATCACTTGAAAATATAAATTTTAAGATGTTGCAATAGTGGGAATAATGACAAGTTTTATATCTTATACTAATATTGGCATTGATTGATCAGTATATGTTTGTACAACTTCCTCTTATTATGTGGGCTGAAGGTACACATTTGCATCATGGAATTAATCCTTCCATATCTCTGTTATAGGGATTAGGGTTACTATAGAAGTGGAAGAGATAGGAGTAATATAAATGGATATGTCTATTGGGTGTGTAGGAGATGGAAGTGATACTAATGGAAGAGTAAACACAAGGAATTAGAACTTAGGGACTACCGTAAGTGTGGATTCTAAAGCCTTAAATGAGTCAATCAAATTGGTAGAGACACTCAAGGGTGGTAAATTAGGAAAGATGAAGGGGATGAATATTATATAGTAGTTATCCTAGGAGTTGGGATGTCCAATGTAATTCAAATTAGAATGACTGAATTTATAGCTAGATACTATTATGTCATGTTGTTGATTAATGGGTATGGGATGGAATGGGTTGTAAATGAAATGGAAGGAATTGTGGAAGGATGGAGTAAAATTATGGGAGAGGAAAGTGGAATGAAAACTTAAGTATCTAATTAAGGGGAGACATGAGTGTCTAATTAAATTTATTTTACTATTAGAAATGGACTTACCATGACAAGTAGATTGGTGGGAATGAATGATGCAGAAACATGTAGTGAAGGAGGAGTGGAGATAGGAGAAGGAGGTGTTGGAGCTATACGAAAAACAAAGATAGTTGGGGGATGTATTAAAAAATGTGAGTCATAACTATGATTGAGATGGGAGTTGAAGCTATGATTGCTTTAACTACAATTTTATCCTTAGATGAAATAATGATTGGTTGGTTGGTTATTACTCCATGACTACTTGATTGTCCCTTCTTGGCCTTTTATTTCTTATTTATTTTGGGAGATCACTATCATGTCTAGTTTTTTTGCTATTATTACACCAGTAAAACCCTCTAATAATGGTAAAACTAATCAAATCAAATCAAAAAATGGAAACTAAAGGTGATTGAGAAAAGTAATGACCAAATATTACCAACAGACAAGGCCTTGTATGATTTAAGTCTATCAAGGAGACTAGGAGATGAAGGGATCAATTAACTTTCATAATAGCAAAAAATTTATTTGATGGGTGCTAGGTGTGAAAATGCAATGATTTCTTCCCAAATATCAATGTATTTTGGGACCAAAATACAATGTATTTTGGGACACTATTTGCTTGTATTTCTTCCCACTATTTATGCTAACCATATATGGGTAGCATCCTATTATATAGACATTATCACTTGAAAATATAAATTTTAAGATGTTGCACTAGTGGGAATAATGACAAGTGTTATATCTTATACAAATATTGGCATTGATTGATCAGTATATGTTTGTACAACTTCCTCTTATTATGTGGGCTGAAGGTACACATTTGCATCATGGAATTAATCCTTCCATATCTCTGTTATAGGGATTAGGGTTACTATGGAAGTGGAAGAGATAGGAGTAACATAAATGGATATGTTTATTGGGTGTGTAGGAGATGGAAGTGATACTAATGGAAGAGTAAACACAAGGAATTAGAACTTAGGGACTAGTGTAAGTGTGGATTCCAAAGCCTTAAATGAGTCAATCAAATTGGTAGAGACACTCAAGGGTGGTAAATTAGGAAAGATGAAGGGAATGGATATTAATTAGTAGTTATCCTAGGAGTTGGGATGTCCAATGTAATTCAAATTAGAATGACTGAATTTATAGCTAGATATTATTATGTCATGTTGTTGATTAATGGGTATGGGATGGAATGGGTTGTAAATGAAATGGAAGGAATTGTGGAAGGATGGAGTAAAATTATGGGAGAGGAAAGTGGAATGAAAACTTAAGTATCTAATTAAGGGGAGACATGAGTGTCTAATTAACTTTATTTTACTATTAGAAAGGGACTTACCGTGACAAGTAGATTGGTGGGAATGAATGATGGAGAAACATGTAGTGAATGAGGAGTGGAGATAGGAGAAGGAGGTGTTGGAGCTATAGGAAAAGCAAAGATAGTTGGGGGATGTATTAAAAAATGTGAGTCATAACTATGTTTGAGATGGGAGTTGAAGCTATGATTGCTTTAAGTACAATTTTATCCTTAGATGAAATAATGATTGGTTGGTTGGTTGTTACTCCATGACTACTTGATTGTCCCTTCTTGGCCTTTTATTTCTTATTTATTTTGGGAGATCACTATCATGTCTAGTTTTTTTGCTATTATTACACCAGTAAAACCCTCCACTAATGGTAAAAATAATCAAATCAAATCAAAAAATGGAAAATAAAGGTGATTGAGAAAAGTAATGACCAAATATTACCAACGGACAAGGCCTTGTATGATTTAAATCTAGCAAGGGGACTAGGAGATGAAGGGATCAATTAACTTTCATAATAGCAAAAAATTTATTTGATGGGTGCTAGGTGTGAAAATGCAATGATTTCTTCCCAAATATCAATGTATTTTGGGACCAAAATACAATGTATTTTGGGACACTATTTGCTTGTATTTCTTCCCACTATTTATGCTAACTATATATGGGTAGCATCCTATTATATAGACATTATCACTTGAAAATATAAATTTTAAGATGTTGCACTAGTGGGAATAATGACAAGTGTTATATCTTATACTAATATTGGCATTGATTGATCAGTATATGTTTGTACAACTTCCTCTTATTATGTGGGCTGAAGGTACGCATTTGCATCATGGAATTAATCCTTCCATATCTCTGTTATAGGGATTAGGGTTACTATGGAAGTGGAAGAGATATGAGTAATATAAATGGATATGTCTATTGGGTGTGTACGAGATGGAAGTGATACTAATGGAAGAGTAAACACAAGGAATTAGAACTTAGGGACTAGTGTAAGTGTGGATTCCAAAGCCTTAAATGAGTCAATCAAATTGGTAGAGACACTCAAGGGTGGTAAATTAGGAAAGATGAAGGGGATGAATATTAATTAGTAGTTATCCTACGAGTTGGAATGTCCAATGTAATTCAAATTAGAATGACTGAATTTATAGCTAGATACTATTATGTCATGTTGTTGATTAATGGGTATGGGATGGAATGGGTTGTAAATGAAATGGAAGGAATTGTGGAAGGATGGAGTAAAATTATGGGAGAGTAAAGTGGAATGAAAACTTAAGTATATAATTAAGGGGAGACATGAGTGTCTAATTAACTTTATTTTACTATTAGAAATGGACTTACCGTGACAAGTAGATTGGTGGGAATGAATGATGGAGAAACATGTAGTTAAGGAGGAGTGGAGATAGGAGAAGGAGGTGTTGGAGCTATAGGAACAACAAAGATAGTTGGGGAATGTATTAAAAAATGTGAGTCATAACTATGATTGAGATGGGAGTTGAAGCTATGATTGCTTTAACTACAATTTTATCCTTAGATGAAATAATGATTGGTTGGTTGTTACTCCATGACTACTTGATTGTCCCTTCTTGGCCTTTTATTTCTTATTTATTTTGGGAGATCACTATCATGTCTAGTTTTTTTGCTATTATTACACTAGTAAAACCCTCTACTAATGGTAAAACTATTTGTTCCTTGAGATTAAGTAATTTTTCATTAATACTTATTATCTCTTTTGTCACTTAGACCCCTTTAATCCAAAGATAATTGAGTGTTTAATGAATTACATGGGTATTTATATCTATTAGCAATAAAAAATAAAGGATGGATCATTTTATTGATGGAAGGTGTTAGATGTATATCTTATTTTCATGGTAGACCTTGTCTACTAGGAACTCATCATCCACCAAGTCCTCGAGCATTGGTGCTAAGTCAAAATATATGATCTGATCCAAGTTTATTTTGGACTATTCCTTCAATCTAACTTCATCTTCATCATCCAAACCTTTCCAATAATATTCAAAGTAGGGGAGATGGAAATTTGTAGAGATTCCCAATGTGTTAGTGATGTTGCCATGAACATCATAGAAGGGTCTTTCCTCCAAAGGTCTTAGGGTCATCTATGTTATTTATACATATACACACCTATATTTTTCAAAGGATGGGCATGTTTATCTATATATATTGATTGGGAAATGAATTCTTGACTTGTATTTTCTAGATAATAGCTTGTGAGTCTCAACTAGTTACCTCACTATCTTCATTAATGCCCATTTATCACTCACATATCTTGGGAGGGTGTAAGGGTAACCACTAAATATTCATACCCTAATTTAGGAGTAGGTAGGGAATTTGGTGAAATAGGAATTCCACTAGGTGATCTCTATAGTGATTGCATCAGATAATCTCTTTCTCTCTAGTTCCATGTCAAGCATTATTATGATATAGTATATGCATGCATCATTCACTCTTCTAAAGTGTTGTCTTATTACCTCAAGAGTGATGTTATGGTAATATTTAAACACTTATTTATCTCAATAACTACTATGTTGAGCCTTAGGAAAGCTCTTCCTTTGGCCAATATATATTAGGTAGGAAGTCATGTAGAATTTCCTTGTGGTTTGCACCTCCATCAACTATTTGTGGAGGGAGTTAATGATGAGTTGTGCCCAGTAGATGTATTGTTTGTTATAATGGATTACCCATATTTGATACATCTAATTTTGGAATCTCTTTGCAATAGGGCTACTAGTGATCCTATGAAGTTATATAGTTATATCTCCTACCTCATACTTGAAATCAATCTTTGGTAATGTCTTAGGCAATCTAGTAGATTCAACCTTTAGGATTATTAGACACTTCTTATTCATTACTCTCTGACATCTTATGTTATTTCCTTAATATAAATTTATTGATGATTCTAGACTTATCTCTAGATAACTCTCAAATTTTGGTATCACAAACATGGAATCAATGAAATCTAGATCTAGATTTAGAATCCTTTTCCATTTATCATTCAACACTTATATCTTATCAAAATAATAATGTTGTGCTAGTGTAGGTACCAACTTAAGGATTCTTACAATTAGGTGGAAAATTATTATTTTGGGTAGTCTAGGTTCATATATTCTTTATATCTAATCATTCTAAAATTCAACATTGATCTTGGTCCAAAAGTCACCTAGGTCAATATGACCTAGGTCTATGTCTTTAATATCAATTATGTTGGATTCCAAACCAAAATTGATACTCGATAATTTATACATGAACTTCATCTCTTTCCCAAACATGGATTTTTGAGAAAATGTTGAAGAAAACCACCTACAAAAATGGTATGACTTGTAGATGCTAGATGCAGGTAGAAACTCTAATGAAACATGGAGTTGTTCTATGAAGGTGAGAAATCTATGTGAAAGTGTAGTTGGAAAATAAGGTTGAAATCTTTGATGAAGATTGGAGTTGAAAATTCTAGTTGGAAATTCTAGTCGAACTTGGAGTTATTTAAAGAAATAGAAAACTCCATAGAATTATGGGGTTGTAACTATAGGTATAAATCCCCAATGGAGATGGGAGGTGTGAATTTCAAGTCAAAAGTTCATAGAGACTATATAGGGATCTTTCAAGGAATATTCACCTAATATTAAGAATATCCTAAGAATATTCACTAGTTATAATAAAACCCTGGGCTTTGAATGTGAATTTTGGGAAAAAACCCTAGGTCTTTACTACATAAATAAAACATATAAAACATGACTTTGCAATAAAATAGACCAATAAAAGAGCATGGGGAACCATAATGAAAAACCCTAAAACCTAGAATATTCTAAGCAATTAATAAAAACCCCAATTTTTAGCTAGATTTGTAAGAAAATGGAAAATAAGTGTCATTTTGCATAAAAATATGGATTAAAATGTAGGAGGGTCCAAGGAATACCATACAGGGTTTAAAAGGCATTGTGACATGACTCAAGGTTTTGGCTTAGTTTGTTGAAGCCATGGCAACATCATTGGCAAGTTTGAGGTTCAAGGCAGGAGCTCTAAACATGATTAGCAACTTAAATAATGACTTTAAAAAACCCTAATTTCATTTATTTAATTGAATATTCCTATAATTAATTCCCCAAGGAGGTGATTGGTAGAGATGGGAGGTCTACAAGCAATTTCAAAATTTTGATATTTTTTAGTTTTCTAATAACATGTTGGCCTTTGGATTTTATAGAATAAGATCGGTTGACCCTTTGAAAATGGGAAGGCAAAACCTAAGGATCAATTTGCAACTTTGCAATTTGATAATTGAACTTGGAGTTCTATATTTTGCAAGGAAGGTGCTCAGTTGGAAGTGGAACATGGGTTGTAATTTTTAATTTTGTAAATTGCAAATTGCTCTCTGAGTTCTAATTTCTAGTTTGAGTGTTACAAGGGAAGCATAACTCTAATTGCAATTTTCAATTTGTAAAATTTTAAAATGCCATCCAAGTTTCAGTTTCCATAGGGTAATTGGTTTGTGAGAAGTATAACCTTGATTGAAATTTGTAATATCTTAAATTGTAAATTGCAAGTAGGGTTCTAGTTTCCATTGGCTAATGTTTAGCAGCAAGTGAAGGTTTGACTATAATTATCAATTTTGTAAATTGAAAATTATAATTAAATATTTAGTTTTCACTAGATAATTCATTATAATATTCATAGTCTATGAATAAATTTTCAATTTTACAAATTGAAAATTGCAATCTAATCCTCAGATTTTATCGACTAATACATTGCAAGATTTAGAGTCTAGGAAGCAATTTTCAATTTTACAAATTACAAATTGTAGTACAATCTTTGAATTTAATAGGATTAGTAAAATGGGTATTTGGGTCAATTTAAGGCATTTTTAAAACAAATTAATGGGTCTCCTTTAGGGTACTTGATATTTTGACAATTTTTGGGACAAAAATATCAACATTTTTGGGACAAAAATATCAACATTTTTGGTGACCTCTATGGAGTGAATGTTTGCTAATCAATTTATTTCTATCAGCCTCCTAGTTCACTAGGCATAGAGTAATTTTAATCTTAACACACTTTAATTAGTGAAGAAAAATAAAAGGATTTTCCTAAACAATAAAAAAATAGGGGGAAAAAAACAAAATAACAAAACAAAAACTCCTAATGAGTTGAATTGTATGAAATCACTTAGTTGGAAAACATAACTTACCCTATTATATACAAAATTATTATTTTTCTGAATGAATTCCAACCTAAAAATAAATATTTGAGGTACATCTCATTTATTTTGATAGGTTTTTCTTATCCATCAAGTTTTGATAGATGGAATGTATTGGTTCCTTTGCACTGAGTTATAATGTATGGACAACTCCATATTATATCAAACTTGGTATGCTTGCCTAGTTTATCCTTATTTATATCCCATTTGATAACCATGACTCCTTAATTTAATCTCCTATCAGATGATTTTTTTTGATAACTTTCATTGACTGGTTTCCAATTTATTTTAGCTCCATGAGTTCTACTTATCTTACTATCATTTCATCATTGTCAATCAACTCCAATTGATGATTGAGCTATAGGTATGGTGACTCAATTGATAACATAACTTAGGCTTCCATTACATATACCAACATGAATGGGGAGTTACCAATTGCTCTCTTAGGCGTGATCTTATTAACCCACAGTGTTGATTTTAACTTTGTGTTACATGTCCTTTGGTTATCCTCCATTGTTCTTTTGATAATTCTTATGAGGTTCTTGTTTATAGACTCAGCCAAGACATTAACCTATAGGTAAAAATTGTAATAAGTATTGAGGTATAAATTTTGCTTTACATCCCACTCACTCACTTCAAAAAATCTATGGCATTGTCTAAGATAATGGTGTGAGGAACATCAAACCATGAGACTGTGCCATCAATGAATTCCAATATAGATACCTCCATGGCATATTTTTTTGAAACTACTTTAATCAATATTTTAAAATAGTCTATTATTGTGAGGACCCATTTCTAGCCTACACTAGATGGTGGATTTATCATACCAATGAAATCTAGTCCGCATTGAGAAAATAGTTGGTTTGTTTGAATTGGTCTGAAAGGGAAAACTACTAATCTTTGTTTCCCTATGAAGTAAGAACACATCTCATAGTTACTTACCCATTTGTGTTCATATTTCCATAATTTAGGCCCATAATATCTCATTCTCATTATTTTTATGGATGTGGTTCTTGAAAATAAATGTCTTGTTGATTGGCCATCATAAAATTGTCTGAGTACCTTGTGGATTTGATTATACTCGATACATCTTAGCATGACTCCATTTATATACTTTATAAATAGTGTTCCATAAACAAGAACATAAGGAATATATTGGAGTATAAAATACCTTTTATTGGACTACTAAAATTCATATAAGTACTTGCTAGTCTATAAAAAAATGGTGATATCCTGGATCTAGATGTCAAAAATAGGTAGATCAGTTGGCTAAGATGCAATGTGAGTATATCCTATTTTAGATACTTCTTTAGGAGTTTTGATATCAGAATCTATGTTTTAACACATTCCATTCCCTCTTACAATATTTGTGATTTTTATGTCCACATCATATTCCATGACCTTTGTGATCCATCCTACTCCTTTTCATATATCTCCCAACTCAACAGGAACTCTTTGACACTTTGGTGACTAACCAATAGATGAATTTTATTATTGGAGAGCATATGCCAAAAAAATTTAAGAGATTTAATCACAACATATACTTGATTCTCCATAAAACTATAATTTTATTCATAATCCTTTAAGGATTTATTGAAGAAAGGTATTAGCTATTCCAATTATTCTTTATTCTACTATGTTAGAATAGCTAAGATGTTTCCTTCCCCTCCAAAAGAACAAAGAATGAAATATTTCTCATAATTGGGGCTGACTAGGGTAGGATCCTAAGAAATAGCCTTCTTGATGGCTTTAAAGCTACCTTTTCCTTCCTATGTCTAGCTGAAAATGATACCTTTCTTGAGCATTGCAATAAGGGTTCTGTCCATTGAGGAAAAATTTGGACTAAATCCTCTTATGAATTTGATTTTTTTGATAACAAATTGTAATACCTTCTTAGGTTTTATTAATGCTAATGTTGATATAACACTTATTCTCTCTTGGTCTATCAAAAGACCCTCTTTTAAAATAATGTGTCCTAGTATTTTCCCCTTACGAACTACAAAAATGCACTTCTTTAGATTGAGGGAAACCCAAAACTCTATAAAATTTCAAAAAATTTCTTAAGTTAATCTAGGTGTGCATCAATATGTTTTGAGTAAATATTGATATCATCTAGGTATACTAAGATAGTCTCATTTATCAAACCTATGAAAGCCATATCCATGAATCTCTATAATGTTGCACGATCATTACTCAGATATAATGGCATCTTGTTATATGCATATGTAGCCCATTTTTTTGGTCAAATCAATATTGAACTAGTCTGATTCTTATGTCATGATTTGGTTATATCCAAAATAATCATCTAGAAGGGAAAATATTTTAGATCCTAATACAATTTGCATAATTTTATCCATGGGGGGAAGGGGATAATGATCATTTAAAGACATTTTGTTAATATCCCTAAAATCTACACAAAACCTAATTACACCATTATTCATTCTTATGGAGATCAAATTAGCAACCCAAGATGAGTTCTTGACAGGGAAGATGATGTTAGCTTCTATCAGTTTGGATAACACACTCTTCATTAGTAGTTTTATCTTTGGAGTAATTGGTCTCTACTTTTATCTAATAGGATTGGTATTTGGATCAAGCTCTATTATATGTTGGGATAACTTAGGGTTAACATCAAACTCTTGACATAATTCAATAAAATATTATTTTTTAGAATCATTGCATACCTTTCCTATCTTCAATGATTCACTAATCATGATGTTCTTTTTTTCACCTTTTAGTTAATCATTTGAATATAATATGTCTTATAGAGTAACCAAACCCATGGGTAGTTTTTTTATATTCAAATGGATGATTTGATCTACATATTGATCTTGGAATATTGATTATTTCTTATAAGAGAATTCAATTTTTTCTCTTAGAAAGTTGACAATTCACTAGTCACTATTGAAGACTTGCCAATTGGTTGTGATACCAGAAATAGATAGCCTTACAATCAACCTTACATGCTATCTATTTTTTTTCTTTATTTATTTAGGTAGGTTATATTAGGAACCTATCAAGGACATATAATCAACATATTTATTCTATACTCTTGGTATTACTTGAATGTTTAAAGTAGTAAAGTATTTTAATAGGTCCCAAACCCTATGTTTATAAGATCTTAACAAATTATTCCTAGTTACACTTTTGGATCTCATTTTGTGAATAATTAACTCACTATCACCAAACATTTGTAGGGATTTTATCCCTATCTCATTGGTCAATTATAGACCTCAAATCAATGATTTGTATTTAGCTACATTGTTTGTGTAATTGAACTGAAGTCTAAAAGAATAAAAATAACTCTCATTTTATGGCAAGATCAAGATAATACCTGCACCTACACCATTATTTATTCTAAACCCATCAAAGAATAATTACCACATTCCTTTAATATATTCAACTATTTTTACTAGTTTCAGGATGATTGCATCATTTTCATGAATGCAATATGTACCCAACCCTCTTTCCTATACATATTCATAAGGATAAAATTGGAGGTTTGATCCCAATTTTTCTATATGAGTGTTTATAATATCTTCTATAGGTGTTAAAACTTCATGATCATCCTCCTCTTCTTGGTCCTATACTATGTAGTTCATATATATAGGGATAATATTATATGTATCAATATGCTCTTTTGTGATTGGATTAAATCTTAATGTTACACTTGTTCCATATATAATTCTAAGAAACATGTGATACCAATCCAAAAATGGATAAAATTCCATTTTTACAATGAAATATCATGAAAGACAAATGGCAAAATAAGGGAGAAAATCTATAACTAAGATATCTTGGGAAATTGACAAGTTTATACATCTGTGGATAGTTAGATTTAGAACTTTTATTATTACTACTATTTGAGCAAGATTCCCATCCAATTAAACCAAACCTTTATTGATAAGTGTATGTTTTATACCAAGGGCATCAACTATTTTCTTGGGCATAATAGAACCACTAGCCCTTGAATCTACCATGCAATTGTGAATGAGATGCTTCCTTACTATGTGTGAAAGATAAAAAGGGGGAGGCTTACCATTTTTTATTGTTTTATTTTTAGTTTGTGGTTGACACAAATTAATGGTATCAATAGGTCCCTTGTATGGAACCTTATCTATTATTTGGAAATATTTTAAAACCTCTTGTAGCAAATCTCTTTTCACTTGAACAGATAGTGCTTCCCACATAGTAATATTCAAATTGGTCTTCTTCATCTAATCAAAAATAATGAAAGGGATACTACCAACCTTTATAATTTCCTTTATAAGATCTATGTGTTCTTTTACAAGATTTGAAGTCAACACTTTTGCTTTTGATTGTCTTATGGGCACAAAGGGTGGCTTTTGTAATGTGTTACTCTTTACAGGTTCTTATGAAACTTTAGAAGTTGTAGCTTGTTCCACCATAGTGGGTTGATCAATTTTTATTTCTCTTTTATTTAATCATGTATTGGCTACAACCAAGCCTCCACCATTGAACAAAGCCTCATCCTAATTTACACCAAAAAAATTCTTCTCTTACAAATTGAAAAGAGTAGCCTCCCCTTGAATAGCTTCTTCTGTATCTACTTATTTCGAAGTGGATTCTTCTTATTGTCCTTGTGTATTTGATATTTCTTATACCATCAAGTCTTGGATGATAACACCAATATGAAAAGTATTCTGATTATGCAACTAAGAACAATAATAATAACATTCATATTCTTGGGCCATGTTATTTTGAATAGGTATAATATCTTTCAAAGAACTTGGTGTATCTAGAGCATGGATGTTTGGATGTTTTTATTGAACATTTTGACCATGAAACTATAAATTACCTTTATATGGATGATTATTGGGTTGGTATGTTGGGTTAGCCTACTCATAAGGCTTGTAGTTCTAGTATTGCTACCTCTTCATTACTAGTAACTCATTTCCAAAACTCTTGAGTAGTGACTTAAACTCATATAAATCATCTATAGAAGTGGGAGTTAAAGTTGGTGTTTTTCTCATGGTGGGAATTATAGATATTACAAGTGGTGTATGAGGTATTTATGGAAATATAGGCCTTGGTTGCCTTAGGGAAAATTTTCCTACTTAAATTAAACAATTTTCTACCCTTATTACAATTTAATAGGCATTGGGAAGTGTGGTGCCACCCATTGACTGAATCACACAATCTATATCAATATTCAAGGGTCTAAATTAATATAGAAAATCATTATTTAATTTTTTCTTTATTGATACTATAATTCTATTCTATGTCTTCTAAAAATGGAAATTGAAATTAGTCATGTATTCATGAGGAGCCCAGTGAATAGTAGTTAATTGATCAACCAAGGAGAGGTGGTCACTCTTGTCTTCAAATTAGGTGTATAGTGTAGTGTCTAGGTCATCCCAAACATGGAAAAAACTAGGAGGAAGACCTCTCTACCATTGTAAGGCTTTACCCTTGAAAGAGGAGACTCAGAGCCTAATTACAACATTATCTTGTACCAACTTGTGAAATAAACAAAGATTAGTAATATCTTATATGTCTTACATAGGAGTGGTGGAAGTTTCATCAGTAAAATATGAAAGGATTTTTAAAGTTGAGGTAGGTATATCATCATACTGGGCCAATTGGACTGGGATGCGTTAATTGAAATCTATGAAACTTAAATTTTTGACCATCATGGGAGGTATGAAACTAATGGGAGTACTTGAAGGAGATGCAAATAAATTTATAGGATATACTCTAGGGTAAGGTATAATTGATTTTGATCTATTTTAATATGTAAATAAAAATTCCAATAAATCATCTCTCTTACCTTTAATAGATGATATTGTTTATTTACCTGGCATACATGAATCTTGAAATCCTAAATTTGTAAACTAGTGGAGTCACTAGCTGATTTTGGAAAAAATATGGGGCTTTTGTAATGATTGCTAAGAATATAACCAATCTATTTGTAATTTTTTATCCCATTGGGCATGCCAAAAACTATTATCACATAGATTTTGCACATTTTATTGATGTTGTAGTTTGTTGTGTGAAAATCTAATGATACAATGGGATCACCTCCAAGCTATAGGAGCTTGACAAATTAAGGTGAACCTTTGAAAAAGGCTAGCTACCTTTCACTAAATTTATTACAACTAAAAAATTACCAGTTAATATAAATTTTATTTCTTTACTGTTCTTGCTCCTAAACTAGGGTTTGACTGGGGAAAATAGTTTTGAGAATGAAATTGTAAAGTTGAAAATGGTGATTTAACAAAATATTATATAGAATATTTTAGTTCTTTCTTGAATGAACACAATAAAATGGAAAATTTATTTAAATTTATAGGAGCACAAACTCATGCAAATGGGAAATCTAAGGCAATATTGGTTATCTTTTATACAAGAGACAAGATTCTTTTATTTTAATAAATCAATATTCTAAAATGGCAAAGAACACTACAGATTGAATTTCATTACTAAAATAAGAATCAAAATATCTACAAATATTTAAATAATATTATATACACAAATATTCCCTAGACAAAAAATTCAAATCTTTAATTTAATATCATTCTCTAGGTTAGATCATGTAGAAAAGATATTCAAAAGCATAATTTTATTTTTGGTAGTAAAAATATAACATAGGCTATGCCATATTTCCAATATTTATATAAGAGATCTCATAAAAGAGATGTAGTTAACAATGAAATCCCATACCTATTAGAAGAACATGTAAATATGGAAAATCCATGAAAAGAGGCATGATATACAATAGTAATGGCATCCTTGGTGATGTTAAAAAGTTTCAAAATGAACATGTAAGAGTTGGGTGTGAACTTCATTTATTGGAGGCATAGAGGGAGCTTATAAATATTCACGCAACACCTTCTTTATTCGCCAGTTTAGTTATAACTTCATCTTCATTCAATAGGGGGCACTAAATTAAAACTCAAAATTTTGACCAAAAGATAACTAAAAATAACTCAAGATACTTTTTTCAAAACCCTAATTTGTAATTTTCAAGTTAGAATTTTACAACTTTCAATTCATATCACTTTGTCAAAACTAGAATTACATTTTAAAATATGTGTTTTTACAACTTAAGCAACATAAAATTTGTCAAAATGAAAAGTGCAATTTTCAAGTTTGCTTTTTACAACCTATCAAAATAGAAAGTTTAAATTACACATGGCTCTTTCTCAAAAAGAGATATCAAAATGATAGTTTTAATTTACAAGTTATGTTTTTGAAACTTTATAATATTTTTACAACAATGAAAATACAATATAAAATAATGATTTTTATAGAAAGAATTAATCTATTTCGAACACTTCTTATGAATCTTTATCTTTATTGGCCTATGTTTTCTCAATGTATGCATCATAAACTTTGAAGATATACAAGACTCTATCTCCATCAGGACCAGAAGAGTATAGGTTAGTTATCTCATAATCTACTACTATATCAAAGAGTTCCCTTCTTAAATATATATGCTTGAGTCTCTTTTACCATCTGATCCAAAGTGTTATGATACCTTATGAAATGGTGGATAGATCTCAAGGTAAAGATTGTATCTCTTATTGATTCTCCTCAATCACCTATTTGAATTTATCCTAAACTTCTTACACTAAGAGGACTTGATCTTAATAAAATATTGGTCAACATGACAATTTGTTTAATAATTCTTCAATGTCATATAACACATCAATGGTCTTGTCATATGCATCTTTAGATTTATTAGAATAATTTACGAGTATATTTTTTCATAATTGAGCTACTCTATTTAAATCCTCTTGTTCTCCATCATTTTTCAGTATTTTTTCCATAAGAAGGATGTCCATATAAATTGTGTCCACAAATGTCAATTTTGGATAAACATATTCAATCATTTTACCTCTTCTTGAAATTTATTTATTTGTTACCCCAAGGTGACTCCTCTCTCCCTCAAAATTGTATAATGATCCATTATAATATAAATTTGTTTCCTTTTGAGATGATCTATTTTTACCATTCCTTAGTGGCCCTTCCCATGCTACCAATTTATATGACTACATCAAGTGTTACCTAATCTTTGATTTGGGTGATAGGTTATGCTCATTCAGGTGTGATGATTAAATAGTCGGCTCAAGGAATTTATTTAATGTAGTTGTTAGTTGTTCAACCTTGTTTTCCATCTCTTCCATAGTGACCTTAACACATCCATTTTCTCAAAGAGAGATTTATTTCTAGATTGAATATCATGTTTCAACCCTTATTTTGTATGACATCCTAGGTAAATATTTGATACCTAATAGTCCCCCACCATTAGATCTTCTTTATACTTATCTGATGGGGGGACTACAATATTTGAGTATCTTTCCCTTATTGATTCATACAATATCATTAAAATGGTCTAGGGAGTAGTCTTAGATTTCTTGTGTGCATCTGAAAGACCAAAATATAATGTATTTATAGACACCATTTTCTTACATTTATTCCCCGCTATTTGTGCTAACCAACTAAGGGTAGAATCTTATTTTGCACACACTATCACTTAAGAATTTGTAGGTAAATATGTTTCACTATTGGTCATGGTGACAAGTGTCTATCATGTACTAATATTATCACTGATTGATTGGTACATGTCTATGAAACTTCCTCTTCATCTGTGGGTTGATATTTACATTAAGCACTTGCTCCTTACCTATATATAATATAGAGGTTGGGTTTATTGTGGAAGTGGAAGAGGTAAGGATAATGGAAATGGATACATCTATTAGGGTTGTGGGAGATGGAAGTAATACTTATAGAGGAATACACAGGGAGTTATAAATTAGGGAATGGTGGAAGTGTGGAGTATAAATCCTTAAATGAGTTAATAAAATTGGTAAGGACACTTAGGGGTGGTAAACTAGGAAAGATGAAGGGGGATTAAGATGAATTATTAGTTATCCTAGGAGTTGGGATGGCCATCAGAATTGAATTCAGAATGATTAAATCCACAACTAGGTACTATTGTGTAGTGGTGGTGATTAATAGGGATGGGATGGAAGGGATTGTAAATGAAATGGAAGGAAATATGGAAAAAGGGAAGTGGAATGGAAACTTAAGTATCTAATTAAGGGGAGACTTAAGTGTCTAATTCACTTGATTAAACTATTGGGAATGGACTTATTGTCATAAGTATACTAATGGGAATAAAGGGTGGAGAAACACGAGGTGATGATTAAATAGAGATAGGAAGAAGAGGTGTTGAATCTATAGGAACAATAAAGATAATTGGGGGGTGTATTACAAAAATGAGAATTGTAGCTATGATTGAGATAGGATTTGAATCTATGGTTGACTCAACTATAACTATGTTTGATTTAACTTTACCTGTGTCTTTAAATCAAATGATGATCAATTAGTTTACTGCAGCTCATTGACTACTCGATTGTCTCTTCTTTGCATTTGATTTCTTTTTTGTGCTAGATCACTAGCCTATCTAGTTGTTCTACTACTACTACAACAACACGTTAAACCTTTAATATTTATGGAACTCCTTGTTCCTTAAGCTTTAGTAAATTTTCAATGATACTTACTATCCCTTTGGTCACTTCAACCCCTTTACTCCTGAGCCAATTAAGTGTTTTATTGATCATGTGGAAAGTTCTATCTATTTACATGAAATACTTAGGATTAAACCACCTTAATGCTATATGGGATTACAATTATATCTTATTGTCATGGTAGACCTTATCTACCAGGGACTCATCATCCACCAAGTCCTTGATAATTGGTGCTAATTTAAAATCTTTGACCTGATCCAAGGTCATTTTTAAGTAATCCCTTAGTATGACTTCCTCTTCATCATCCAAATATTCTTAATAATGTTCAAATTAGGGGACATGGGAATATGTGAAGATTCATAATGTGCTAGTGATGTTGTCATAAAAATCATATAAATATCTTACCTCTAAATCTCTTACGGTCATCTATGTCATTTCTACATCTACACACTTGCCTTTTTTTAAAGAGGGGCATGTGTATCTACTTATACTAACTGTGAAATGAATTCCCAACTAAGTTTGATGGATAATTGCTTATGAGTCTCAAATAATTACCTCACTAGCTCAATTAATGCCTATTTATCACTCACATATCTTAAAAGGGTGTAAGGTTAGCCACTAAATCTGCATACCCTAATGTAAGAGTAGGTGTGGAACTAGATGAAATAAGAACTCCATTAGGTGATCTCTATAGTGGTTACATAAGATAATATATTTCTCTTTATTTTTTAATTTAACATTATTATGATGTAGTAGATGAATTCATCATTCACTCTTCTAAAATATTGTCTTCTTGCCTCAAGAGTGAGGTCAAGGCCATAATTAAACACTTTATTTGCATCACTAGGTACTGTGTTGAGCCCTAGAAAAAATCTTCCTTTGGCCAATATATATACTAGGTATGGGGTCATATATAATTTCCTTATGGTTTGTACCTCTTTGTATTACTTGTGAAGGGATTTACTGATGAGTTGTGGTAAGTGGATGTATTTTTTATTCTTGTGGTTGACCCATATATTGATACATCTAATCTTGGAAGCTCTTTTCATTAGGGCTACAAGGGATCCTACGTAGTAATATAATTATATTTCTTACCTCATCCTTGAAATAAATAATTACCAATGTCTTAGGAAATATAGTGGATGCATCTTTTAGGATTTTTAGCCACTTCTTGTTCATTACTCTCTAACATCCTATGGTGTTTTCTTTTTATAACTTCATTGATGATTCTAGAGTTATATCTAGATAAATCTCAAATTTTGGTAGCATAAACATGGAGTAAATGAAATTTAGGCCCATAATTAGAATAATTTCCCCTCTATTGTTCAACACTTCTATCTTATCAGTATCATAATGTTGTGCTAGTGTAAGTACCAACTTAGGGATTTGGACAACAGGGGTAAAGCTATTGCTTAGGGTAGTCTAGAGTCATAGATGCTTTAGATATAGTCATTATTGAGTTTAGTATTGATCCTAGTCCATAAGTCACCTAGGTAAATGTGACCTATATCTATGTCTATAATCTTAGTTTTGTTGGATTGTAGACTAATAGTGACACTAGGTCTTTTAGACTTAAACTTCATCTCTTTCCTAGACATAGATTTTGGAGAGAATGCTAAGGGAAAACCAACTACAAAGTTGCCATGATTTTTAAATGTTGTATGGAAGTGGAAACTTTGGTATACTTGGATTTATTTTGAATAGGTGAAAATTCCATGGGAAAGTGTAGTTTCAAAAGTAGGTTGAATTATTTGATGGAGATTAGAGTTGTAAATTGTAGGTGGAAACTCTGGCAGAACTTGAAGTTGTTGAAAGCACTAAAAAACTCCATAGAACTATGGGGATCAAACTATATGTATAAATCATTGATATGTATGGGATGTTTTAATTTAAAGTTTAAATTCCATAGGAATTATAAATGAATATTTAAAGGAATATTCACTTGGTTGGGAATATCCTAGGAATATTTGCTAGTTATATGAAAACCCTAGGCTTTTAATGTGGATTTGGGTAAAAACCCTATGTCTATAGTTCACAAATAAAACTTGGAAAACATTAATTTAGAAGAAAATATACAAATTAAATCTCATAGGGAACCATAATGAAAAAACCCTAAAACCTTAAAATGTTCTAAGCAACTAATGAAAACCCCAATAGGTAACTAGATTTACAAGAAAATGGAAAGCAATTGTTATTTTATAGGAAAATATGGATTAAAATGTGGAAGGGTCCAATAAATATTGTGTAGGGTTTAAAATTTCATTATAGCATGGTTTAAGGTCATGGATTGGTTTTATGAAGGTGTGGTAGCATCATTGGTAGGTTTGAGGTTCAAAAAATGAGCTCTAAACATGTTTAGTAACTTAAATAATGATTTTAATAAACCTAATTTCATTTAAATAATTGAATTTTCCTACAATTAATTACCCAAGTTAGTGGTTGGTAGAGATGTGAAGCTTACAAGAAATTTTACAATTTTCTAATTGCATGTTGACTTCTAGATTCTATAGAATATGCTTGGTTGACCACTTGAAAATAGAAAGGTAGAACTCAGGGAATAATTTACAATTTCACAATTTTATAATTACACTTAGAATTTTGGATTCCATAGTGAAGGTTCTTATAAGGAAAAGGAACTTTGGTTTCAATTTGTAATTTTCTCTTCAAGTTCTAATTTTTAGTTGGAGTGTTATGCAAGATGTGAATCTCTGAATATAATTTGCAATTTGTAATATTACAAACTGCAATACAAGTTTCAATTTCTATTGGGTAAGTAGTTTGCAAGAAGTGGAACCTTAATTTAAAATTGAAATTTTTCAAATTATAAATTATGAGTAGGGTTCCAATTTCCACTAGCTAATGTTTATCTAGAAGAAGAGGTTTGACTATAATTTATAATTTTTCAAATTACAAATTATAATAAGATCTCTAATTTTTTCTAGTTAATGCATTATGGGATCTAGAGTTTGGGACATAATTTGAAATTTTGAAAATTTCAAATTGTAATCCAATCTCTATATTTTGTTAGCTAATGTGTTATAAGATCCAAATTTTTGGAAGAAATTTGTAATTTTTAAAACTAAAAATTGTAGCCCAATCTCTAGATTCTTTGGGCTTAGGAAAATGGGTGTTTTAGATTTATTTAAGGTATTTTTATAAAAAATTAATGGGTCTTGTATACACATAATATTTTAAAATTTTGTTAAATATTGATGATTTACATCTTGTAAGAACCCATCGAGAAGAAATCTCTTTGAGTGTATGTCTTACAGGGCACATTGGGAAAATGGTGGGTAGACCATTGGTGCTTTACAAGATTATTGTCCCTTACTACCAATCAAACTAGCTCTTGAGAACCATTCCCTAAGCTTTAATTCCTCTTTTTCATACTACTCTAGTATTTTCCTACTTTCCATCCCTATTTTCCTTACCTTAAGCCCATTTTTATAGTCTTCTATATTAGGTTGACTGGGTTGACCTTGTACAATTTTGGGTGAAATTCATTTAAGGTCTATGTCAGATCTTGGCAGACCTATCCCGTGACCTAGTGAAATTTTGTCCATAACTATGCTATGTTGATTGGGTCAACCCTATCAGCTAAAATTTTTATTAGGGAATTAATCATACATATAATAATTTAGATTATTCTATGCATGTTCTTTTTGTATACTAACCCCCATATTTTACTACAAGCTTTGTTGAGCACTAGGTTAGACTCCTTTGCTTTACTTGTTACTAGTTTAGTGAGATATGAAAACATAGGACATAGTTAGGGTTATTGCATGATTATTATTGACTAAATGATTTTTAACCATCCTAATCATTGTGTATTATTATAAGATATAACCTTATTAGGTCTAGTGGATCCTTGTATTGGTCATGTTCTTGATTATCTAATGTGTCCCCAATTAGAAGTATATGGTATGATCTATCTTCTTCAAGTTAGTATTGATTTATAAATATGATGTATTTATAATTTCATACATTCTATAGAAACTGATTTGAGTCCAACCCTTCCAAGTTTTATCTCATGTTTTTCATTATTTTATTATTTTATTTCTCTATATTTATGATACTGGGTCAATAGTGTCAATATATTTTTAACTTATGTGCATCAGTTTAACAAACAGTCACTTTAATAGGACTATTGTTTTTTTTGTGTAATTTTTTCATTAGGTACAAGTTACTAGGGCAA
This sequence comes from Torreya grandis, assembly GCA_037957365.1. Taxonomy (NCBI): domain Eukaryota; kingdom Viridiplantae; phylum Streptophyta; class Pinopsida; order Cupressales; family Taxaceae; genus Torreya; species Torreya grandis. The sequence goes on along the minus strand of JARHVA010007302.1, from coordinate 240,782 downwards.
ATTTTTCAACACAATACACTTTATATACTTCCAAAAAAACATACTAGGTCACCTTGTCAATGAAAAATACTTTACAAGCTTCAGTATCAAGGTTTTATAGAACTAGGTAGACCTAGTTGACTTAGTTGGTAAAAAGTTCAAGTAACTTAAACATAATTTTTGTGAATTATAAGAATATTCCATCCCACCAAGGTTCCTTTCTCTCCTTATCTATCATTTCTTTTATTCATTATAGTTTTATTTTTTTTAAATAGCAACCTTTAAAACTGCCCCCATATAATAAACTAGGTTGACCCTGTCAACGTATTTCTTTATTCTATCTTTTTTATAGAAAATTAGGCTAACACTATCTATGTATTTCTATTTTAGACCCCTTTTTTAGTAGTATAATAACAACACTATCAACTATGTTTTATAATCTTTACATACACTGTCATCTAAATTGACACTATACTATGTTTCAAATTTGGAATTAACACTTTTATGTTAGTAATTATCTCACACTTAAATGTTTAGTTACTTGAATGCTTATAATATATCACATAGTATAATTATTTGTTTTTTCAATATGACATTTTGTTTAACTTTTTTTCTCTTTTATGCACACATTACTAAATCAAAAAATCTTAAAAATTTATTTTAACAATGATCTAGCCAAGGTCTACCTACTTGGATTTCATCACCAAGGGGGAAGCCAACTTAGTTTTATGGCCAAGTATATACATGTGGTTAATGGTATATATTATAAAACCACCTGACACCTTTATCACTATGGTGTGTGAAGTGAGGGGGTAGGACCCAATACCAAGCTAGTACCATTGCCAATACATATATGTTTCAGTCTAAAAATTCTAAAACCATCATTAGATTGATTTATAGTTACTTGCTTATAGAAAAATTCATATCACATCTAAAATCATATTATAATAATCTAACAACATTTATGATGACCAATTAGTAAGCATTTACTTTCCAAGTTTCTTTGTTGTTCTTTTCTTAATTGTATGTTGTATTGTAAAAATTTGTATTAGCCATCATTGGTAAAAGGTTTTGTGTTATGTACCTCAATTGGATCATCCTATTTAACCCAATTGATTGTGTTTTTATCTTCATTTATTTATTTCAAAATTACTTTTAAATTTTTTATTATTTATAAACACATTCATTTAGCTCAACACGATCTCTTATAGGCTATCTATTTTCCCTACCTGTAATACTAGTTCAACCTTGTCAACATAGTACTCAATTTCACTTCTTGGGATATAGAAATAGGTCAACTTTGTTGAATTTGTATCTTTTTTTCCCTAGTTTAAAGAGCTAGGTCAACCTGCTTGACTCTATATTCCTATTTTCTTAACTTTTAGACCTTGTTTTCTATACTAGGTCGACCCATTCAACTCTATACTCTTTCTACCTTCCCTATTTATCTGATAGAGTTGTTTATTTATATTCCTTAACATTTTATTCATTTATTTTAAGTCATCATGAGGTACCCTATCAAAATCATCTTAGACAACCTGAATCCATTTATATACTATATGGGATGTTCATTTCTCCCTCTCTTTTCCTCCCAGGATCAACATCACTCTTGTGGCACCTCTTCCCCTCCTTATTTTTTGGCTTGATAGATGGTATAAATAACACCTCAAGATGAAGTTGATGGGTTTGAATCTTTCTATACTTATCAAGACACTTCTCATCTTTAAAACCTTAAAACTAATGTTGAAGTAATTGACACAAATTTAATCAATAATCTTACTAATAATCCATATTCTAATAACCCCCCCCCCAAAATATCAATTTTGGGAGTGCTAATACCAATACCAACCCACCTATTGACGCAATTTAACTTCTTTCCCAAGTCATATAACAAATTAACATAATGGAAATTTCTAACACCTCTCAAATGATACAAATCCAACATCATTTGATTAATATTACTAATCAACCTCTGACTAATATGAACAATCCCATTTACATTCCTCCATCTCTCAGAGATTCCTTAGACAATGTTATTACTCAACCCTTAATGAATAAGAAAATGCTTCAAAATATTTAGAATGAGAATTTATCTACCTTAATTATGTCCACTAAGATTGGGAACATATCTCCAACTATAAATTATGATGGGACTAAAGACCTTGCATCATTTCTAAAAGCTTTGTCAATCTTTACATGGATTGGATCCAAACTAATACCTTTTCCATGACTAAAATCTTAGCCAAAACCTTCATTGGTGATTTTTAAAAATGGTAAAACCAACTTCCCCAACATTATATTTTAAAATTGAATATTTGGTCAATCCTTTAGTTAAAGAGTTTTAACACAATGATCTTCCCAAAAATTATCTTAGCCACTTCATCAATGCTAAACAATCTCCCACTGAATGAGCTCATGACTTTGTCAAATGATGGAAATCCCTGGACCATAAAGTTGACCATAACATGACTAATGATAACTTGTTTAAACTTTTTATAACTACCTTGACTCCTTCTCTTCAATATAGGGTTCAAAATTTTGCTCCCCAAACACTAAACAAGCTCTTGACGAAGCTAGATGTCAAGACTTTCTCATGAAGAAATTCAAACCTAATCCTAAACTTCTTAAAGGATATTTTAAAACATATACTAATGTTATAATTGGTAATACTCCAAAAACCAAACTAGAAGTTACCAAAATTAACATTCCTTCATCTTCTCACACACCACTCTCAGTAAATGAAACAATTTTTACTACCCTCTAAACCTTTCACCTATCCCAAAAATCCTCCCAAATGGTATGACCCTAACCAATTTTGTTGGTTCCATGATGACATTGGTCATTTCCATGAATCTTACAAATGTCTCTCTAAATTTTATATCTCTTATATTATTGGTGATTCATTTAATCATGAATCTATAATCAATCTTTATCATCAAGAATACATTGCTTCTTCTAAAAATTGATAATTTTCCAAAGCTTTTACCTCAAATAACCAAAAATATTTTTCCAAAAATAATCAATAAAATACCAAGGATGTTTATACCATTGATTCTAATTATGACCAATATTATAACAATTCTTAATATGTTAACACTACTAAGGTCAATTATTGTCATAATTCAACTCACAAAGATCTTGTTACCAAGCCTAAGAATCCATCTTTAGAAGAATAACTTCTCATAAATACTACCACCACTAATCTAGCTTTAGAATCTCCTGAAGAACAACTTCTTCCTTCCAAAACCCTAACCACAATTGTTCCTTTAAAATCTACCTTACCTCCTAAACCTCATGTTGGTTCTTCTTTTAAATCTCATTGTAACTTTCTTGAATAACTTAACTCCATTCCTTGTAATATTTCACTTATGGAGTTAGTTTTCATTTCCCCTATAATCACAAGTTCCTTAATAAAAAATTATAATAAATTAAATATCCATCCTTTATAGATGAATAACCACCTTATATTGTACCTCAACCTACCAATGTACGTACTATTGAAACCATGTGTCCTTCTCCCAAGCCTTCTATTGAATTTATTTAGGACATGATCAATGATGAAATTCATTTTCATGTTCATGATCTACCAATTTTTGTTAAAATAACCATTAATACTACCCTTATCTATAAATTTCTAGTTGATGAAGGATGTGGTATTAATGTGACATCTTTCCATATTATCTGATAACTTGGTTATAACAAGGATTATCTCAAGCAAACCCATATTACCTATTTTGGTTTTGATAAGACTATTAAAAATCCACTTGGTTATATTTGACATCCTCTAACCATCGAACCTAAGATCATTCAATCTAAGCTTATGGTCCTTGATTTACCCTTATCTTATAAAATACTCCTTGATCACCCTTGAACTCATATAATGAATTGAATTTCCTCTCCTGGTACCTAATGCATTAAATTACTACATAATCAAAAATTACATAAACATGAGGTTGATCCCAACCCTTGGATAATTCAACTTCCTTATCCCAAATATTAGTATCATATTCCTACCACTTCTAAGATTAATAGTGATCCTCTACTTGAGTTCATCAATATCAATCCTAATTTACAAGTCACTCTTGCCAGTTTAAATGGTGACAATCCTAATGATTTGCAATATACTTGAAATATTACTAAGCTACATCCCTAAATTTTATAGTGAATTCCTCCTTCTTTATTACCATGGGACCATATTATTCCTCTTATTGATGAGATCACTAACTTTCCCCTCCATTCAATGCTTATGAACCTTGTTTACTTTAATAGGTCCTATCTTATAATGAATTTAGAGTGGAAAATTTATTTAAATATCCTCTCATCATGTCTCCACTTACATTTAGTAATATTAGGATTTCACAATTTGAAACTCCCCCTGAATCGTAGGCATATACAATTTATCCAACATATGATGATAATTATATAATGGGCCAAACTCAATATCGAGACTTGGATGCCTAACATTATCATAAAATATTCACTCAAATTCATGTTTTTAATTGGGATACTCATAACATTTTCATAGATCATTAATTATATCCCAAAGGTTATGTGCCTCATGGAAATTCTCCACTTCTTTATACTCCTTGGGTGGTATAGAAAATTATACCTTATGAACCTACAAAAATTAATGCATCTTCTTTACTACCTATACATCTCATCATTGCATCCAATCTTTCCCCCATCATAAAAACCAATGACAAACCAACCGCTTTCGATCTATCTACTTCTCCTACTTCTAAGACTATAGTAGATGCCAAGGACACTGAGGTGATATTATGAGTATGATCACCATGGTAATCAAATTCTATATCTTGAAATAGATGTTGAGTACTATGGTCCTCTTCCCACATTACCTAGTGATGAAACTATTCTTGAAATACTTCATGCTTGAGAACCTCAACTTCCTTGGTAACATCAGAAACATTGGAATTTTAAAACTAAAACCCCTTATTTCAACAACTTCATTTCTATCATTGGTCCCAAAACTAATCCAATTTATTATTTAGCTAAGTACATACCACTTATAAGGTGGAAATGTGATGCTTATCTAAAAAACCACTTGCAGTGAATATGGTACTCCATCCTACCCTCAACCAATTATAGTTTCTCATGAACTCTCACCTAATGAATATGATAATTTTATCTTGTTCTTTGATAAATATCATGAGAAATTTATTTGGTCTTATGATGAAATGTTTAGTATTGAACCTAGCATTATGATACATAACATCACTACTTATCCTGATGCCAAGTTTGTGCATCAAAAATAAAGTAAATTTCCACCTAAGTTTTCCATTTTATGTCACAAGTAAATCATCAAGCTTCTCAATGATAACATTATCAAACCAATGGACTATTATTAATGGGTTTATAACATAGTTCGCATTTAAAAAAAGGTCACTATGGTCATTCATTTATATTGATTCCCACAATCTAAATCTCCCTTATCCTAAGGATAATTTCCCTTTATCTTTGATAGATGCCATTGTTGATTCCACAACTGGTTACAAAAATCTATTCATTATGGATGTATTATCAATATATAATTAGATTCACATTACCCTTGAGGACCAACATAATACAAATTTTAAAATCGAATGGTACACCTATTGATATGTCATAATGTTGTTTGGCCTCAAAAAATCCAATTCTACTTACCAATGAGCAATGACTCACATATTTTATTATCTTGTCCATAAAATTTATGAAACCTATGTGGATTATCTCATTACTAAATATAAAATCCGTAAGACTCATCTCTGCAATATTTCCATCATCTTTGACCATCTTCTTAAATACCAAGTTAGACTAAATTTATAAAAAATGTGTCTTTGGTGTGACATCTACAAAATTGTTAGGATTCCTAGTCTCTTTCCATGGTATGAATGTTGACCTGATTAAGATTAGTGTTATCATCAACATGCTCATTCCTAATTCTATTCTAAACATTCATACTTTGGTAAATTGGGTTAATTAGATGATTCATTCTCAAAATTGGTAATCACATCCATTCCATCAATTATCTTCGTAAGAAAGGTAATGCCTTAGAATAGATAGAACCTTATAAAAAATCCTTTAATAACATGAAAGAGTCATTTTTTTACTCACCTAGCTGCTTCCAATAATCGACCCTTGATTATATATACTTCTTCCACATCTATATATGTTGGGGAAATGATTTTCCAATAAGATGATACTAGAATAGAGTATGTAATCTACTACATTATCTGAGGCCTCATCTATTATGAGAAATGGTATAATAAAGTAAATAATGATTGCCTCCCCATTTATTTCATAGTTTAAAATATTCAACATTACATGCTATACTAGTTTACTTATGTCATCATTCATTCAGACCCCCTTCATCATTTATTTTCCAAATCCTTTCTTCATAGAGATATAATTAGAAAATGGATGGTCCTCCTTATGGAGTGTAATTTTTGTATTGTAACTCAAATATTTTTCAAAAGATAGGTCATAGCTAGTCAACATGATGAAATTTCTATGATAGCTATTAATCACCATCAATATAGTCTTATTGATGATAAAATTCTCTATATTGAATGTATCAATCAATCTATTTCACTTAAAGATTATTTTCATAACTTCACCATTGATCTTGAAGAAAGTAATCTTGATGAATCTACTATTCCCCTTGATACGACTAAACCAAAATTAGAAATTAAAGAGACTCCCAAAATTAGAAATTAAAGAGACTCCTAAAATTAATGTCAAATTACATGAGTATACTTTTACCCTTAACTTGGATGGTGTTAAATGCCTTCAAGGAGATGTGGCAAGTTGAATTCTTACAAGTCCTCTTGGAAAAATTATTCATTTATATTTTTTTATCAACATTTGATGTAACTAATAATATGGTTGTATACGAATCTATAATATTATACATGAGAGATACCCTTGATTTAGACATCTAATACCCAGATTGTTTATGTTATTCTTAGATTATTTTCCATCAATTTAATGGTCATTACCAATGTAAAAGTGAGAATATCATTACTTATCATAAAATTTACACCGCTCTCACTAAAGACTTCATTTCCTTCACTATCAAGCTTATCCCTCAAGATCAAAATTCCATTGTTGATTCCCTTGCTTCTTTAGCCTCTTTCTTTCATACCTACTAAGTTATTTCCAATCCCACTTTTGTGATACAAATACGAAAATATCCGTCTTCTACTCAACCACTAGATTCTCTTATCTACCACATTGAGGTTGTCACCATTAAATAAATCCCATGGTATAAAGGCATCAGTTAATTTTTGGAACACCAAACATATCCTCCTAACTTATATTCTTATGATATGACATGCATTTGTAAAGAAGATTTCAATTATGTATTTAGATACAACATCATTTATTATTATAATGTTGAATGTACCTAGCCATGTTGTGTTATGCAATATGAGGTCTCTTATATTATTGAAAAACCACATGGGGGTATTTTTAGTGGCCACTATATAAGACATGCTACATAACATAAATGCCTATGTATGGGATACTTTTAGACTAATCTTGAAAATGATGCAATTGAATTCACTAAAAAGTGTACCCCTTGCCAACTTCATGATGATTTAATTCATTCACCTCCATCTCAGCTTCAAAATATCTAATCTCCTTGGCCTTTATCCTTTTGTGGATTAGATCTCATAGGAAAATTACCTCATTCTCAATACGGGCATGTTTCTATCATCATAACTATTGAATATTTTACCAAATGCATTGAATTTATGCCCTTTGTTAATGCCATTGGTAACACCATCACCAAATTCATTCTTAACCAAATCATTTTCCCATTTGTTTTTCCCCATACTGTCATTTTTAATAATGGTGATAATTTCAAAATAAGGATGTTAAAAAATTTTGTACTAAATTCAAGATCAATCACAAATACTCTACACCTTATCATCCAAAATAAAGTGGCCAAGCTGAGGCCACTAACAAAATTATCAAAAAAATCCTCCAAAAGATAATTCATGAAACCCACATATATTGAAGCCTTCATCTTTATCCTACTTTTTGGGCCTATTAGATGAGCATATGTACTACCACTAGGGAAACACCATTCTCTCTAGTTTATGGTTATGAATCAATTCTCCCATTACAATTTTAGGTTTCCTCTCTTGATATATCTCTTTATGGTGTGATTATTGATGAATAATCATGTGAAGATCACCTTCATGCCCTTGATCTCTTGGATGAACACTGTCTTTCTAATTTGGAACATAATCTCCAATACAAGGCTCATATTGCCAAACAAAATAAAAAATGTAATAAATTTTTCACATTTAATGTTGGTGATATTGTCCTTAAATTATACTACACTCATTATAAAGAAGTAAAATATGCCCAAAAATGGTGGCACCCCTATCTAGTCAAAGATATTCTTTGTCCAAGTACTTATTACCTTCAAACCAATGAAGCCCATGTTTTCAAAGAATCCTTAAATTCAAATTTCCTCAAGAAATATTTTTCATAAATCCTCTTTTTCATGTTTATATTCTCTCTATCTAACACTTTTATAGGTTACATACATGGGTCTCACCCTCTATAGTAGTTCTCCCTTTTTACAAACCTTTCATCCTTATTTTTTGGTCTTTTGTTTTCCCCTTTCTTCTCATGATTTGTATTGTAAAAATCTAGTTAGGACTCGATATTACTCATGATATACCATAGTCTTCTTTATTTTCATACTCTTTTTACACAATTTTTGGCATTGATTAGATTTATCTTTTATGAGTTGTAGTGTAAGATAATGGGTAGGACCTAGCCTTCCTCACAAACTACAATTTGTTTTCTCTCATTTATTTTTCACATAATTTTTATCACCCTCATGGGTTTCTCATTTGTGAGTTGTAGTGTAAGGCCATGGATAGGACCTAGCTTTCCTCATAAAATTACCATATTTTCATTTCTTTTCTTGAATGTGTTTTTGATACTCATTCTTAACTTTAGATTTTGATTCTTTTGATATATGGAATTTTCACAACAATCTATGCTAGCATGTTTTCATCCATTTACCTCATTCTTATGATAAAGAAACACACTTTACTGCTATTTTACCCCTTTTCTACCCTTGGTCACATTTTTTTTAGTTTGAAGTGATTCAAATTATTTCATGTGTCATTCCTCTTGATTTATTTTAATTTCACTCCACATTAGATAACATAATGTCAAAGTCAAGGTAGCACTTTTATTTCACCTAGATTTATGAGATTCTTAAACACCATGCTCTCTAAAGTTATCTTTCTTAGAAACCAAGTCCCAATTATTTAAATTAAATTAATCTTTAGCACCTATGTTTATTTTTATGAATCCATATGGAGGAGGAATTTAAAAATCCATCAAGAAATTCAAAATTAATATCATTTAAAAAAAAATCAATGACATACAAAAATAAAACATAAAAATATCAAAATTCAAAATCACACCCAAAGATTTGATTATAAGCACATATCCTATCTCTAGTCAAAACTCAAAATCCAAAATTGGCCTCACAATCGATCCAAGGTCTATTGGATGTGGTATGTTAGTAGATTGGAATAGGATAATTCAACAAACTCTATGGTGCTACCTAATTTCTCATGTAAGTACCCAATCTTCATAGTAGACTGGCAACTTTGTGTGGGGTCCTAAAGAATGGGGAACACATTGTAGGAAAGTAGGTCTATTTTAATTTTGATGCATATATCCTTCATGGGATGATCTACATACTTAATTTATTGACTTAATACTTGTGTATCTATGATAAATTATTTAATGTGCTTAAGTTCTATATTCCTCTTGTTTTGATAAACGTATTTTGAGCATCTTGACTTCAATAAAGAGTTCTTCTACCTTATTTTTCCTTCATTATCCCCTCAACCCATTTCATTCATTATCCTCTCCATCAATTTCATTAATTATCCCCCCCCCCCCATTTCATTTCCCCTCTTGATAGGCAAATTATGATTCTAAATCTATTTTCCCTCTTCTCTACTTCCATCTTCTTCACATCTCATAAACATGCTAGCACTACTTTGTTTTGGTTTTTTCTATCTTTAGAGAAAAATATGTTTGAGAAACTCTATATTATTTTATTTACACCATATATTTACATTTATATATTTATTTTGATTTCCTTTTACCATTTATCATTTATTATACTATCCTTTTTGTAGACACTTGAGTCTATTTCTAATTTCTTGCACTTTTTACATTATTGAGTGAGGTTGACTTGTTACTTCTAACTCACTAATTTTATTTTCCCTTTTATACATTTTTTTTCATTATTGACTGAGATAAGGATTTTTATTGCTCACTCATCAATGCTTTTTTACCATTTATTTACAATTTCATTTTTTGTTTGCCCATCTTTGTTTAATGATTGTTACTTCTTTAACATTAATTTTTTATTACCATCCTTTTTGAATTGTATCCTTGGTTAAACATGGTGAGTTTTAATTTTTAATTAAAGCTTACTTATTTGAGATTTTTGGTCTTTAGTATCTTTGGATTTTTAGTTACCTGACTTACTCAGATTTTGACTTGGTCATTTGGTCTAACATAACACTTGTCACCCCAACTTGCCAAATTTCCATGTACATCCCATTTACATACCACCAATTATATTATCTTTCTTGTATTTGTTTATTTTTTCTTTTTTATTTTTTATTCCTAGGTTTGTCAAAAGTAGTCTCTATACCCCACACAATTAAAACTACAAACATAATAGATAACCATATAGTGATAAAGGTAAGTCAAGGTACCATTACATTTACTTTTTAGTTATTTCCATTTCAGTAATTTATTTTCAGTCATTTTCACTTTAAAATACTTCAATTTTTTTCCTCAACATTGTTTTTTCTTATGTTCTTTCTTGAAACACCATTCCCTATTTCACCTTAATGACACATGATGATCTCCAAATGGGGCATATGTATACACATAATATTTTAAAATTTTATCAAATATTGATGCTTTACATCTTGGAGGAACTCATCGAGACATAATCTCTCTGAGTGCATGCTTTAAAGGGTGTACTAGGAAAAGGGTGGATATACCATTAATCCCTTGTAGGATTTTTGTCCCTTATTGATACTTATTACCAATTGATCTATCTCTTAAAAATCATTACCTAATCTATTAATCCTCTTTTGCATAATCCTCTAGTCTTTTCCTACTTTTCATACCTATTTTCCTCAACTTAAACCACTTTTTATAGTATTTTGTACTAGGTCAACCCTATATATATTTCGGGGAAATTCATTTAGGGTCTAGGTCAGCTCTTAGTCAACCTAGCCCATGACCTAGTGAAATTTTATCCATAATTGTGATAGGTTGATTGGGTGGATGCTATCAGATAAAAATTTATAAATAGATTATGGTTAAATCCAACTATAAATATAAGATAATTTAGTCATTATTTAGATAATGAACAATATTTATTATTTGCTTGTGCTTATTTATAATATGCTCTTCCACCATTCTACTTAAGGAGTCTTAGCTTAAGGTTTCTACTTGGAAAATCTAGTCTTATAGAGAAGTCTTTGATGATTTGGACTTTATTAGTGATCTTTAAAAACCATAAAAACTATTTTGAATCCATTTTGGCTACGGGATATATTGAGTCTCAATAGGTTCATCTTTTAGGTAAGTATTCTCTAACTTTTCTCATCTCTTTAGTAGATAAAATTAGCATAAGTATTGGCTTCAAATAATTATAATATTATTTTTCCATGTATTAGGGAATTATTCATACATAAATTAATTGATAGTCTCCTATTAATTTTTTTTATTTACTAACCCCCATATTTTTCCACAAGCCTTGGTGAGCAATAGATTAGATTTCTTTGCTTTACTTGTTACTAGTTTAGTGAGATATGAAAACATAGGACATAGTTAGGGTTATTGTGTGATTGTGATTTATTGGAGGCTTTATAACCCTCCATATCATTATGTATTATGATAATATATCACTTTATTAGGTCTATAATATCCCCATATTGGTCATGTTCTTGATTATCTAATGTGTCCCCAATCAGAAGTGTATGGTATAATCTATCTTCTCCGAGTTAGGATTAATTTAAAGACATGATGCATTTCTAATTGCATACAATAATCCCTTAGGTTAATTGATATTTTTACATTTTTAGGACCAAAATATCAACACATATGGTAATTTGGACCCTACAACTTAGAAAAATGGATTTAGAAGCTTACCAAGGAAATTCATATTTTTAGATTAAATAGGAAGCTTCTATAATGATTTTTTTTGGAGACTCTAGATTATTTTTGGTTCTTATTCAAGTAATGTCCATACAAAACCAATTATTAGGATTATTTCACCAAATATGTATTCACAATATTTAATAAATATAATGTAAAATATTTATTTTACATTAAACATTGACCAAAGGGCATACCTTATTAACTATTCCAAATTTGATTTCACCTGATGTGTCTTTCACTTTTTCTTCCTTTTGCCATGCTCTGATACCACTATTGGCCTATAAAAATGGAGGCTTTAAGAATAAATTACATAATAAACAAATATTTTCACACACAAAATGTAATTTATTATTCTTGGACAATCTTCCCAAAGAGAGGTGAAAAACTTTAAAAGACTTTCATGGGGTGGTTATGAGATAAAACTGGCATTCCCATAAACCAATTAATTATTATAAACAACACATAAATTTAAAGTAAATACTATAAAAAACATGTATAATATTATAAATAAAATGACCTTGTATCATAAAATAATCCAACACCTTTTCTCCTTGAATAAGCACATGGGTGTATTTGCAGTGGTGATTGTAGCTAACATGCTATAGCATGAAAATGCCTATATATGGGATACTTTTAGAATACTCTTGAAAAGGATGATATTGATTTCACAAAAAAATGTAGTTCCTTCAAAATTCATGATTATATAATCCATTATCCACCATATAAGCTACAAACTATGGAATCTCCTTGGCCATTTTCCATGTGGGGATTAGGTATCATAGGTAGACTACCTAGATCATAAGATGGGTATGTCTTTATCATCATTGCTACTAAATATTTATCAAAATGGGTATAATACATGCCTCTAATAAACATCATGGGAACTAATATTTCCATGTTCATCATTAATAAAATCATTTATCATTATGGAGTTCCCCAAACTATCATTTTTTATAATGGTGGTAATTTAAAAAATAAGGATGTGAAACACCTATGTGCTAAATTTAAAATATCCAATAGATTTTCCACACTATATCATCCATAATGAAATTACAAAACTGAGGACACAATTTATTTTTTTAATAAATTATCCAAAATATAATCCATGAAACCTTCAAGGATTGTCATCATCATTTATATTCCACACTTTGGGCCTATCACATTAGCATACATATTAACACTAGGTCAACACCATTGTCACTAGTCTATAGTTCTAAGTCTATCTTACCATTATAAGTTTATCTTACCTTTATACTTATATCTCTTTATAATATTATACCTAATGTGACATTACATGAAGCTCTCCTTCATAATCTAGATCTTCATAATGAGCACCATCTAGTCAATCTGTAGCATAATAACCATTATAAGGATCATACTGTCAAACAACACAACAAAAAGGTTAATATCCACAATTTAAATATTATTAATATAGTATTTAAATTATACTATATCCATGATAAATAAGTAAAATACAAAAAAAAATGGTGGGTCCATTATTAAGTGAAATATATTCTATGTCCTAGCACCTATCGCCTCACAATAATTGAAGGCCATGTTTTTAAAGAGCCCACAAAGGCACAATTTCTAAAATCTAATTTGATTTAATATTTTCCTTATTATAATACCTATATATGTTATATTACTAACACTTTTTATATGATATATTCATAGGTCTCACCCTCTACAACAGTTTCTCTTTCCACAACCTTAGTTCCTTCTCTTGGTCCTTTGGTTTCTATTTCTCATGAGTTACATTATAAAATTGTGGATATGAGCCATTATTACTCATGAATTACTTTTATTTCATATAAGTTTATTATTACCCAATTCATTTGACACCCTCATGGGTGTTTACTTTGTGAGTTGTAGTGTAAGACCAAGGATAGGACTAGGCCTTCCTCATAAATACCATCTTTCTCATTTTTATTTTTTGCATGCCTTGTTTAACCTCTTGGGTTTCTATTTTATGAGTTGTAGTGTAATAAAATGGATAGGAAAAGGCCCTCCTCATAAAATAACCATATTTAATTAACTCAATGTTCCTTTTCTATAATGTTAAGAAATGGTTACAAGCTTTTGATCACTTGTTCTCAGCTTTGTTTTTTGTTTCTTTTATAGATAAAACTTGCACAATAAATTTTGTTAACATGTTTCCATACATTTATATCATTCTTATTAAAAGGAATCCTACTTGAATGTCATTTTATCCATTTGTCACATTTTTTTCAATTTGAAATAATTCAAATTATTTCATGTTTCCCCTTTGATTTCCTTTCCTTCCATTGCATTTCGGATAAACCAAGGTCAAAGTCAAGATAACACTTTTATTTCACATGAATAAACAAGAATCTTAGACACCATGAAATATAAGTTCTATTTATTAACATATAAGTACAAAGTTTTCAAATGATATTTATTTTTAAAACCCATGTTTGGTTCTTTGAATTTGTATGGAGGAATAGAAAAAACCATCAAAATTTAAAATTAAAATCATTTGAAACAAAAGGTAATGATAAAAAGGTAACATACAAAGTTAAATGTTAAAACCACATGAAAATACATGATTAATAACACATATCTTATTCCTAATTGATGCTCAAAGTCCATAGTTGGCCTCATGATAGATTTGAGGTCGATTGGGGTAAAATAGGCTAGAAGATTAGGATAGGATAATTCATAATAGTTTATGGTGATACCTACATTCTCATGAAATTACCCAATATTTTTAGAATAATGATAGCTTTGTAATGGGTCCTAAAGAATGGGGAACATGTTGTGGGAAGGTAGGTCCATTTCACTTTTCATTCATATATAATTGATGGGATGATATTCATACTTTAATTGGTGACCCAATATTTGTGTGGTTAGGAAAAGTTCTTTAAATTCCTTAATGTTGACAGTCCTTTTGTTTTAAAAACCTAATTTAAGTGTCTTAATTTTGATAAATAATTTATCTACCTTATTTTTTCCTTCATTTCCCCATCCACCCATTTCATTCCCCCTTGATAGGAAAGTGTGATTCTAAATATGTCTTCCCACTTCTATTTTCCCTATTCTTCACATCTTAAATCATGATATCACTACTTTGTTATGGTTTTCTCTATCTGTAGAACAAAAAAATATGATTGAGTGACTATGGATTAATTTATTCATGCCATTACTTTACATTTCTAGAATTGATTTAATAGTTTTCTATTATTGTTCCTCTTTGCTTTCGATAACTACATCTATTTCTAAATTTAGTACTTTTTCCATTGTTGAATAAGGTTGGATTATTACTTCTCACTCATCAATGTTGTTTTACCATTTTATTATCCATCTTTGTTTAAGGATTGTTACTTATTTCACATTTATGTGTGATTACCATTTTTACTTATATCATTAATTTGACTTGGTTTGTTTGCCTTTCTTACTTAAGGTTTACTTGTTTGATTTTTTTGGTCATTTAATAGCCTTGGATTTTTTACTTCTTTATTTGCTCTAAAATTTTGACTTGGTCAATTGGTCCTAACTTATCATTTGTCACCATACCTTACCAAATTTACATGTATGTCATGCCTACATTTTGTTAGTTATCTTAGCTTTAATGTGTTTATTTGTTTTTTTTCTTTAGTTTTACATCTTTGGGTTTGTCTAAAGTAGTCTCTACACCCTCCAAGATCAAAACTACAAAAAAAAGAAAATAACTATTCAACGATAAAGGTAAGTCAAGGTATACATACATTCCTTTTATTTTCAATTATTTCTCTTTTAGTAATTTACTTTTAGTTATTTTAGGATTTAAAATATTTTAGTTTATTTAGCTTCAGTGTTGTGTGTTATCATGTTATTTTCTTAAAGCACCATCCCCTATAAAACCTATATGATAAGTGATGAGCTTCAAGTGGGGAATATTTATACACATAATATTTTCAAACTTTATCGGTTACTAATGTTTTCTCTCTTGTAAGAACCTATCAATTTTCAATATCTCTGAATGTATTCCTTAAAGGGTGCACTAGGAAAGGGGTGGGTAGACCATTAGTGCTTCACATGATTATTGTCCCCTATACTACCACTTGATATCTACACAACCTTCTCTTATGTACTTACCTAAGCCTTATTTCCTCTCTTACACACTCTTAAAGGAATTTTAACACCTTCCTTAGCACCTTACTAGTCCTAAAACTCTTTTTGATAGTTTAAATTACATTATAAGCCTAGGATGACTTTGTATTTAAATTGTTAAAATAATTCTACAGGTCTACGTCAGCTCTAGCCAACCTAAATTAGGACCTAACTTTTTTTTTATCAATTAGCGATATAGATTTTCTTGTGTTGATCATATCAGCTAGAATTTTAGAAAGTTTTATGGTTAGATCCAACTATATAACTCATTCATTTCACCATTTGTTAGATAGATAAGGAGTTAATTATTTATTTTCACTTCTTTACAATCTACTCTTCCACCATTCTACCTAAGGAGTTATTGCTTACGGTTTATAGTTGGAGAATAATCTTATCTTATAAAAAAGTCTTGGATTATTTGACCTTTCTTAGTGATCCTTATAAAACTCAACCTATTCTAAAGAAAGTTTGGATAAGGGAGAGATTGAGTCTCAATAGGTTCTTCTTTAAAATAATTATCTCTAATTTTACTCTTCTATTTTACTAGATAAAAGTAACATAATCAATGGTTTTTTAAAATATTACTCTCTCCATGTATTAGGGTTTTACCTATATGTAGCTTAATTAGGATTCTACTATGTATGTTTAATTTTTTTGTTTATTACCCACGCTTTTTGCCAAACACTTTGGTGAGCACTAGATTAAATTTCTATTTACTTGTCATTTACTTATTAAATATGAAAACATAGGTTCTAGCTAGGGTTATTTCATGGTGTTACTTGGATAGAGGCTTTAGAACCCTCTCTTGTGATGTTATTGTTGTAATATATCCCTTGTTTAGGTCTAGTTAATCAATCTTGGTCAAGAAACTGAATATCTAATATATCAACAATTATAAGATTATGTAGGATTTATCTTCTTTGAAGTAGGATTGATTAATAGATTAGGTGAATTTTCCTTTATATACAAGAGGTCACCTATAATTCATTTTAAAATTTCCAAAAAAGTGAACGTAAAAAATAAAAAATAGGCAAACAATGGGGATATTATAATCTAACATAGATATATTTGACAATATGCTATATATTCAACCCAAAGTATAGAAAAATCTTAAATTTACTTGAAAACCTAAGGGATAATGTTTTGATGTATGAGAACCTAATATGTAGATCTAAGGTTTGAATTTTTTTAAGACAAAGGATTTAGAATATTGAATCAATGAAAAACCTAATAAACTATTGATATGGATTAGCTAGAATGTGCAAAAATTAAGAATTTTATAATTAATAATTTAATACACAAAAATGGAGAAGGAAAACCCTAGGATGGAACTAGGGTTATTAAGCAATATTCAAAGTCAGTCAGGTTCACCAAATGATTTAAGTGTTAAGGAATTAATTTATCTAAATCTTAGATTTTAAAATGGCTGACTACTAAGGGTAAATATAGATATATACTCCAAAATAGCTAATTAAATTGATTTCCTTGACATAATGTAAATAAATGATTTACTTAGATGGAGTAAACCATGTATCCTTATATGGTAATAATGTTGAAATAGATTAGGAAGATAGCTTGGATCCCTTTCATTTCTAAAATAGTAGATTTGACTGCCTTAGGATAGTAACATAGCTAGAGGGATAGTAACACATTATGATAATTTCTAAAGCATTGTATTAGTGTCCTTTTGTGGATAGGGGTCTTGAGACTTCTAAGGATGTTATGAGGGAGCTTCAGGGTTCTGTAAGTGTGATCAAGAGATATTGTTAATTATTATACATCAATATTTGGATTATTTTCCTTTAAAACCCTAATTAAAACCTACACATATGAAATAAAAATTACATCAAATGCAAAAGGGAAGGGAAAAGTGGGTTATGGGATATTATGATTGGGCGATTTAGAACCCCTATTGTTTTGAATACTTGCCACATTAACCCCAATGATAGGGGTTTGAGACCACATGTAGTTATCCCTTAGGGAATGAGCGTAATCAATGCCCATGATATGCTAGAATGAATTTTACTTAGGCCCTTCTATGATCAAAGGTCAAAATATATGTGTGATGTTGGGTAATATGTAGAGTGATAAGATATACTATTGAGTGATTTCTATGTAATTTTGTGTTAAATTATTAAGTGTTATATGTAAAATGCCTTTTGTGGATTTTTATATATATAGAACTTTAATTTGAATGTAATATGCTTTTTTGTAGGTTGACAAAGAGAAAAGATAGATAAAAACATAACATACTCAATGAAGGATAAGTACTAGATGAGAGATAAAATAATTACCATTGAATAATATAATTGAGAAGGACGCTAGCATGGTGTACTACTATCCAATGATGTGCTATTATCTTATAGGAAAAAACCTAGGTTGTAACTATGACAAACAAGCCAAGGACCCTTATGATAAGGATTGGAAAGACATAAGACCATTGAGGGTACACCAAGTATAGAAATTCAGTCATAATAATAACCCAAAATACCAAAATGGCCATGTGAACAAGACCTTGATTCAACATTAATAACCTGTTGTGAAAGAGATACAAAAGACATAGTACTTATGTTCCTTGACCAAAATTAGGGCATGTAAATTTACCCTCATTTTTTTATAGTAATTAAATGGAAATGAAAGTACTAAAGTAAAATTAAAATAAGATGCATACATGTACTTACCTATGTAGATGTATTTTAGACTCAACCCACATCTTGGATAGAGAAATGAATAGGTATTTTCAATGCTAGTTGTGAATAGGAAATGCATAATGTGGGTGTCCCCTAAACTAAATATGACTAACTAGTTGGATCATGGCAAACAAAGACCTATTTGTCCCCACTCTGATATGTGACTATGTCTGGAAGTAATCTATAATTATGGAGAAACAAGCCCTATTTTTCCCCACTCTAATATGTAATTGAGTCTGAAGAGTAATATATGAATATGTAAGGATAAGCCTTTATTTCCCCCATTCTAATATGTAACTAAGTCTAAGAATTAATCATTGAATGTGGAGGAAGAATCCCTACTTTCCCCCACATTGATATGTAACTAAGTCTAATAAGTAATATGTGAATGTGGAGGAACAAGCCTTGCTTGCCACCACTCCGATATGTAACCAAGTCTAAAAAGTAATATGTGAATTTGGAGGAATAAGCCTTACTTTCCTC
Organism: Torreya grandis; assembly: GCA_037957365.1. Lineage (NCBI taxonomy): Eukaryota > Viridiplantae > Streptophyta > Pinopsida > Cupressales > Taxaceae > Torreya > Torreya grandis. The sequence continues at coordinate 221,289 of JARHVA010007302.1, read as the reverse complement.
CTCTTTGATATGTACTTGAATCTCATAAGTAATATGGGAATGTGGGGTAACAATCCCTTCTTAACCCCACTCTAATATGTAAGTGAGTCTAAGAAATAATCTATTAATGTAGAGGAAAAAGTGATACTCACCCCCACTCTGTTATGTAAATGATTTAGAGAAGTAATATATGAATGTGGAGGAACAAGACATGTGATATTTAGATTGGATGTTCTAAATATTTGGATTTTATCATTTGAATCTAAATATTTGTTTTCGACCAGTCTAGACACTTATTTCACCATGAAAACACTAATATCAATGCTAGTGTGTTGATTCCTATAATAGTGTCTCATATGAAATATTTTTTTTAATAAATTCAACTAGTTCTTATTAGGGTTGATTTTCACCTTGCATATTATATATTTTTTTATACACACAAGTTATTGATATACATACTTCTAAAAAAAACCCTACATCTTCCAATTAGGGCATGCCACCTTAAAAAAATGTGGTTTAGTAGGCTAAAGTGAAGTTGAGATGACCTAAAATACCCCTCTACTAGTGAACACTACCTACATAGCCATATAATATGAATAGTTATTTAGACTAATGTAGTTCTCCCCCTTATGTGGGCTTGTGTGTGAACAATGGTGAATATTCTATTTATGAGTTAATGTAGTGATATATATTAAAACATGAAAAAAATTCTCATAGGATATTATTTAAATGCTTAAGACCTATTATAAGACTACTCCTATAATTGGTTTGGAAATAGGGAAGAATAGAGAATTATAACATAGTTGTGTGAATGATTTAATGAATTGGAATAGGTGCTTTCTTGGTAATTTCTAGATGAACAATGTGTAGGATTTGTTTTGGATTTATACCACACCTTTTGAAAATAATATCATAGAAGGTTAACTAAGAAAAATAGACTGACCCAAACATATTGAAATATTTGTAAACTTAAGTGTTTTTAGGGTACATAAACCATCATTGGATTTGGGACATTAGCATTGATGCTAGTGTCTAAGTGTAAACAATAATGTCCTAGAGAATATAGAAATGTTGAAGTTCTATAACTAATAGTGAAAGATATATAATGTTTTACGCAAATTATGGGATACATGTTATCTAGGAAATCATAAGATTAGGTTCAAACTAAAAGATAATTATTTATGCATAATGAGATGGTGAAAGTGCACCTTTTTGATCTAAGGAGGTCATGAACTATAGGGTAGACCCTTGAGTGATATTTTTCAAGTGTGTAATACTATCATGTAAAATATATATTTAAGTATCTAAAACTACAATAGTCTCCAGAGATATTATCGTATGTCTACTTCATTTATCAATATGTATAAATTTTAAATTGAGAATTTGAATCCTAATTTTTAATTTTAATTTTAATATTAAACACTAGAGTTCTTAGAGAGATAACACTATTCACATGCCACTAGGTGAATTCATTCTTATGATCATTTTCCAAATCATACATATCAATTTTTTTTACATTTTCACCATTTTACTAGGACATTGATCTAATTACATTAATTCATATTTTTTTATAGGTACACTTGAGTTGATATTCGACCATGAGTGAAAAAATACACAAAATATGATTTTTCATCCATCCCATTCCTATCAATTAGTACCCAAGAATGCACTTAATATTTTTTTTAATTTTGAACACATATGTCACTAGGGAATTATGTAAACATGTGACTTTTTGTACAAGATATGTTGTCACTATGCATTATTCATGTTTTTGTGCACTTTTCATATTTTTTTACATTTGTATCTTTTCAAACACTTTCACCTCACATTGGACCCTTCATATCCTTGCATGTTTGACATTTCCTCACAATCACCTCAATTCTATTATTTTTCTACATTATGATTAATCTTATCATCCTCACTCCATATTGATATTTAATTTTGATCCTTTTTATAACAAGACCATAAATGATGGTTATCGTCTTTGGTCATTTTAATTTTATGGGTCCTTTTTACCTATGATTATTTCCTATGCATTGATTATTAGTTTTTTCTCTTTTCTATGGTTGACTTATGCATGAACAAGTATAGTGAATCTTATAGGGAAAAAAATTACCCTAAGAAATTTCATATATATTATTAATCAATTCCATTTGGGAATCTCTTTATTAAGATGAAAATTGAGTATATCTATTGTAAACATTTTCAACAATCCTACACATTTATCCAAGTCTACCATCATCATCTATCTAATTCTTGTGCCAATATAATTGTTCAAAAATTCAAGTGAATAATAAATAATATAGTTTCATTTAATTATTTAGGGAAATGAGATGAAGTCATTTATCTCATTTTTGGCTGGGTAGTCACTAATAACTATAAATTCGTTAATCCTTGATTTTGAGTTATGAGATATGTAATTACAAGCCTTAAGGTGGCTTGGGTAGTAAAATTTCACATATTGTATTTTATTGTGACATTATGGAAAATTAGTGTTACATAAGAGGGGTAGTGATTTAAAGGACTATGCATAAAAATTCTACCAAGTAAACTAGATTTCATATTGATGTTATTTTAGGATCATACCATAAATGTTTAGACATAGATGATAAAAATTAACATAATTATATTAAAATATGAGAATCATAAAAAACATGTTGTAAATTTTAATATGATTATAATAAAACTTAATTGGTGATGTTTAATTTTGGTTATCATGTGGAATAATTTGGATTTCATTATGCATAGTCTCAAAATGAGTTTTTCAATATTATAAGTCAATTTTATAACTAAGATAAGATATCAAGGTACACGTCTCATTATCCATCTCATCAAATTAGTCACGTATATCCATTATTCAAGCTTTCAATTCTCAATTTTAGTGAATTAAAGTGGCTTTATTTTTGTATTTTATTGTATTTATGTGATCATCTTTGTGAGTTAATTTTTTATTATATTTTTCACCTTTAAATCAAATTTATTCAAATAGTTATATTAAAAAATATATGTATCCCATATTTATAATGTATCTTAAATTAAGGGAAGGAAACAAGACCTTATTCAAAGTGTAATAAATAAAAAATATTAGATATGCCAATAAAAAAAGTGTACAAGAGGAGAAATATAGTCTTAACATATTTATATAATACCTTATTCAAGTTTTTATAGACAAAAAATATTAGATATGCCAATAACAACAAGTGTATAGGAGCTAAAATGTAGTCTTACCATAATTCTTGCATATGGTGCTTTATATAGGACTCAAATTACCTTTTTTATTAGGGTAAATAATGGATTTTGAAAGGCCCATAATTTTTTTAAAATTTAAGAGATACAATAATGACTATACCAAAATAAATAAAGAACATAATAAGATTAAAAAATTTCACTGACCAATAAGAAAAACATCAATAGTTTAATAATTATAAGTCAACACCTGATATAAAAATAATAAAAAATAAACCATTAGACCTAACTATCCAAAAAATAATAAATACCCTTGGAACATTCCATCACTTCATATAGATTTTTTATCTTAGAAAAAAGGATATCATATTTGGTTTCTAGGTCTTTGACTTCCATTATTAAGTTCTAAGCCCTAGTTCTCCTATTAGATCCATTAATGATTTCTTAGATTTTATTCTTATTGGAAATGTCTTGGAACACATCAGGATAATTCTTGATATTATATTACATTTTAACCTTTATCATCCCTAACTTCTCTTTAACCTTCTTAACTTTATTTCTCATTCCAAACAAATCCTCTTGTAGATATTTGGTGACCTATTTTGATGTCAAATGGGTTTGGTT
>JARHVA010007302.1:202500-212500 GCA_037957365.1 Torreya grandis | reverse complement strand
ATATAAATTTACTCCTATTAAGGTCACCATTCATGTGAATTATATAATATTTCCTTCGGACAAATAAATCTATTTTATTCTTCAATCATATCCTTATTTTTCTCCCTACAGGATATCATCATTTCTATGAGTTGGTTAAATTAGGAATCATTTTTTTTTCATTCATGGCTTTGAACATGTAGTAGATGTAGGATGTGTCCATGTGATGAGATTCCTTTGATGTAGGATGGTCTCTAATATATACCTATTCTTTCAAAACACATGTAAAACACATAATGGATAAAATCATCTTACAAAAGAAGATAACTATTATATACTTGATTTTAAGACAAAGTTTTAACCATTCAAATATTATGAGAACAAAATGCTATTAAAAAAATTATGCTTATTCAAGAATGGGAACTTTATGGGAAAGTGACTCAAAATCATGGTAAACAAGAAGGATTAGCATGATATATGAGGAAAAAAACTTGACATTTTAAGGGCTCATCACACCCCCCAACTTAAGACCTTATTCATCCATGAGGAACAAAATTTCTCATTTAAATTTCACAAATATTTCTATAATCCATAAGGTATATGGCAGCACTTGATAGGTGAGCATAAAATCCACACCATTGTTCATACAATTTTAAATTTCTAACCTCCTTAGCTTCATCTAATGGAGTTTTATCTCGCCAATCTAAAATAGAATACCAAAATATAGGGGAATAAAATTTTATACTCAATACTTGAAATCTTATTTTACCTACAAGTAGAATATATCTTATGACTCTATTAAATTATGGCTTTAAATTGAAAGTGGAATATGTATCTTTCCTTTTTATCTTAGGAGTGATCTCATTCCACCTTTTAATGTAGGATTCTTTTGTTTTATGTCTAGCATAAGTTCTCAATCAAAAGTAGAAATCTTGGGATACATCACAATTTTTGGCAAACCAAGTTTTGAATTCCTTCTATAGCATGATGTTATCCCATTCTATCAACGTAATATCAGGTTGAATTGACTCTCTTCTAATAAGCAATTGGCTTTCCCTTTCCTTTTCCCTATATTGAGTCATCTATCATCCTCTCCTTTATTCATTCAAAAGATATGATGAAAATGCCTTTAGAATGACATCTTCAACATACATGTTAGGATTCCATTCCCTATCATAATTCACATCATAGTTATGAATATATAAATCACACAATTGTGTGTGTTCTTCTTGTGATCTCTCTCTATATAATTGAAAGAAAGAGAGGGGGTCGATTACTTCATAAGGCATGCCATAGTAAATTCTCATGAATTTAAACTTATGCCATTGCTCCTCAAAATAAACTAAATATACCATTGTTGGAGGCCTACTTTCAATGATATCTTGAGTAAGACAAGCCATATATTCAATTTTATGTTGTAATTAGGATATTATTTCTTCTTTCAACCTAACCTCTTATTCCAATTTCTTGTTCTCATTTATTAATGCCCTAAAAATTTCATACTGACTATATATCCATTTCATTAAATTAGAGGACATCATAAATGAGGAATTATACCTAAAAACTTTGGTATTTTTAAGTTTTTTTATTGATTTTCTACTATATAAATTTGTGAAACAATGGTTGTAGGATGGTTTTTGGTAGAGGCTTATAGCTGAGAAGCTACTGTAGCAAGTGCATCTAGTCTTCCTCCTAATTGATCTTGTATTTTCTTCCTTAATTTCACTATTTACTATAGGGATTGTTCTAAAGTAGGAAATTACACTTGTAAGGTGGGTCATTCCATTTATTCTACCTCTTTTTGCATTGGATCTTCTTGAAATTCTTTAGGATTATGTTCTACTTGCTTTTCCTCTTTATTGTCTTTTTGAGAACATTCTTCCTTATTAGTCTCAAAATTAAATACATGTAGTGATTCATGACGATTGGAATTTTATTTTTCTCAAGATTCCTCATTAATTTCTATAATAGAAGAAGTTTTAGTTCTTGGTTTACCTTTCATATTTCTTCTTAATTTTCTAGATCTATGAGGAGTAGATGTGACCTTAGCCTTTTTAGGGGAAGGTGAAAGTTATTTTATTTCCTTAGAGTTAGGTTGGATAATGAGTTTATTCTTTCTTATTATAGATTCATTGCTTGTGGAAACCCTTTATAAAATATTTTTCCTTACTACAAGTTCTTGTGTGGCTACAATAAGATCTTCTACATGTTTTTAGGTGGTTGTAGAAAGGTCTTCTTTTATTGGTTCTTGTGGAGTTGAAATAAGTTCTTCTATAGGTTCTTTTGGAGCTGTAGGAAGGTCTTATTTTTTCATCTATTCTTATACCTCCATTTCCTATTGTACTTCATTTCCCTCACTATTACTTTCTATATTTCTAGGTATTTTAAGAAAATATTCTTGACTTATACTGGGTCTAGTCCTTTATAAGCAGTCTTGAAAAATCAACTAAATTAAACAATGATGAGAAATAAATTTGGGATCACCTCTTTGAAATTCCTCTATAATTTTTTTGATCATGTTAATAAATAATTTGGGGACATTTATCTCTATAGCATGTTGTAAATGATTCATCAATTTGAAGTGAACTCCATGCAGCATAGACTATCTCCCTTCACAAGTTAAATATCTATAGATGAACACAACTCTGATCCATATTCCTAGTGAATATAACTATCTAATGCGCTATTTTTAATTCTCCAAGATTTAATTTCATATAATTAATATTTGCCTCCCTACCTTGGCATCAAACTTTTCCTACCATGCTTCCCCTATTCATGGTAATCTAGTTACTCTACTAACGACAGTTTCCATTATCTTTATTTCCATTCCTCTTACTATTGTCAAGTTATTATACAATGAGCCAAAAAAATCTTCTACAATTATTTGATCTAGATTATGTATCCCTTCAAAATATTGGGCCCATCCTACATTCTAAAATAGGACCAAGATGTCTAGGTTATTCATCAAATGAGAGATATCAATCGGCTCATGTTTAAGCAAGTCACCTCTCATATTATAGGATGAAATTATTGTTGTAGGGTCTATGATCTTGTAGTAAGGGTTTTTTTATATTATAATATAATTTTTGTGATTTTTATTTAGGAGTGATATATTCCATTTGAATTATGAGAAATTCACCCAACTAAAACTATCGCTTGTCTTCAAGGGATACAATTGACATGTGGAAATGGCTTATGGAAATAACAAGGGGTGATGGAAACAACACTTCAATGGTCACATAAATTGGTGGAGGAGAATATATCTCAAGATGGTGTGATAAAAACAATATATTGTGATGTTTTAATAGCATTAAGACCCATCATCTTAGTAATAATAAAAAATTATGACATGAAAAAAATATAAAATAAAAAATATAAATAATGAATCAAAGTGGTGAAGTGAGGTGTAATTGAATGTGTTGTCATTTTATTGGAATAAAAAATTATATACAATAATGTGATGTATGATAGAGTGATAAGGATTCATCTAGCGGTGATAAATGTTTCATGTAGCAACAAAAGTGTCTTACACTAATAATAAATATCCTACAGTAGCAAGAGTCTTATCTTGAAGTAAAGAATAAAGTGTATTTATGATCCAAGGGAATGAATATGAAAGAAAAAATAGATGAAAATATAAGTTTTATTGCTGTAGTGCTCTCCCTTATTTATTTATTTATTTATTTTAACGAATTTTGATCACCTAGTGACCTAGTTTTTTGATACAACATCTGTCAAAAATGCCTGAAGGTTTTCATTGCTGAATTTTTTTGAGTTTTTTAAAAGATTTTATGGTTCCAACTCAACTACAATTTTATAAGTCTATGAGGTAGGATTTTATTCAACCTAAATCAAGACATTATGGATGGTTTGTTCTTGGATGCAAGAAGCTTTACTACTCTTGGAAAATATTAGATAATAGTTGATAGAAATACCTTTCAATTCTAGGAATAGGTCGATTTACTTCATGAAGAATAGATGAATGTTGTTCTTCAAGAATTTGTTGAGTGAAATTTTCCTTGTAAAATAGTTTCTTTTACATCTTGATATTGTTTCTATTAACAAGCATTGTGAACCAAATAGATTTAATGGTCATGAGATTTATAGCTCCATTATAAAAATAACTTGCTTGATCTCATAAGGCCTAAGCCATCATGACTATGGCTTTCCTTTATTATCCTTATATTTAGAGTAAAAAATGAGTGCCCAGTGACTAGGTTCGAAATTATTAGTCTTGATGTTCATATCATGCCAACCCACATGTTGTCTTTACATTATTTTAGTGTTATGATGTGCTTCCTTTCTTAGTTCATCAAGTGCATTTAATTACATGATCCTCTCTTGTTGAGCTTAGGAAATATCCAAACCCAAATCATGTACTATCCTTAATATTTTATACTCAAACTCAATGGGAAAAATAGGCTTCTTACCATAGACTAATTCATATAGAGTGAAACTAGTTATAGTTTTCTAGGTGATTCTGTAAGCCCAAACTGCTTACAAAATATGAGTTGACCAATCTTTTTTATCCAGGCTAATAGTCTTAGTGAGGATATTTTCTAATTATCTATTTGTAACTTCCACTTGACCATTTAATTAAGGATGGTAAGGAACAAATGTTTTGTGTTTTATTTCATATTCTTTTACCAAGGTATCTATGAGGTATAATGTGAATTATGGTCCTTGGTCTATGACTATTTCTCTAAGTATTCCATAGTAGGTGAAGATTTATTCATGTAATAACTCAGCTAATTTATCATCACATGCATGGGTTAAGCCATTTAATTTAGTAAATTTTGTGAAAAAATTAATTCACACAATATATATATTCTTTATTTCTAGATTTAGGATCACTGAGACCTACAAAATCTAGACCCCATTTGTCAAAAGGTTCTAGAACTAGTTGCAGTTGTAAGAGCATTTCATTAGAGTGAGTGTGTTTCCCCATATGTTGAAATTGATCACATCTATGAGAATGCATCATGACATCCTTATGTAAATAAGGCTAACAATATCCATTAGTAGTTACTTTCATAGTAGTTTGTTTGGCATTAAAATGACCCACATAGGGTTCATCATGGTAGGCTATGATAATGTCATAAGCTTCATCTTCTTGGATACATCTTCTCATAACTGAATCTAGTCCAGTGATAAAGAGACATAATATAATCCAAGAATAATGTCTACTATTTTGGATCAGATGTTATTTTTTCCTATGTGAGAAATGTTGTGGTAGTGATCCTATGGAAAGATAGTTATAATTATTTGTGAACCAAGGAGAATAAATAATTACTTCAAATAAATGTTCATTAGGAAAGGAATCATCACCCATAAGATTGTGTTCATCATTTTGTAGTTGAGATATAAAATTTACTACTACATTATCCTTTCCTAGTCTATCTATAATGGTAATATGAAATTCTTTCATCAAAATCAACTATCTAATTATCTTACCAGTTACATCAAGTTTATTCATTAAATAGTTGATTGTTGCATGATCTATGTGGATGAATACTTGTTAACCTAGAATGTAGTGTTGAAATTTGTTGATGTCATAGATGATGGTAATAAATTCCTTCTATATTATAATGTAGTTGAGTTTATCCCCTTGAAAATTGTTTCTAACAAAATAGATTTCATAACTCAATGATTCATCTTTTTAGCCAAGGACAACTCCTAAAGTGGTATCAGATGCATCTATGTGGATATGAAAAGTCTTCTACCAATCAGGCCCTCTTAGAATAGGATTTTTTATGAGAAGGTATTTGAGTTGTTGAAAGGTGATTTGATAATCATTAGTCCAAGTAAATTTAACATCCTTAGTAAGCAATCCAAACGATGGGGTGGAAATTTTACTAAAGTCTTTGATGAATCATCTATAATAACTAGCATGTCCTAAAAAGATTCTAACATCTTTTTGCTTCTTTAGTGTTGGTATATCCTTAATGATACTTATCTTTATTGGTTCAACTTGAATTATTGTAGGAGAGATGTGATGCCTCAACATAATTTCTTCAGTCATAAGCATATAACACTTTTCATTTCTCAAAGACAGTTGGTGGCCTTAGAAGCATTGAAGAAATTTCAATAGGTTGCTAATATTTTCTTGAAATGTCTACCCATAGAAAGTGAAATAATCCATTTATATTTCAAGATAGTCATGGGAGAGATCATAAAATATGCTCAAAATAGCCCTTTAAAAAGTAGTTGGGGCATTGCCAAGACCAAATAATAAGATGAAATAGGCATAGGTTTCATCAGGGTAAGTAAAATTGGTTTTATTTTTATATTTTAGAGCAATTCATATCTGATTATAACCACTATATCCATATAGGAGGAAAAAAAAACTTTCTCCCTACTAATGTATCCAACACATGATTAAAAAATGTAATGGGAAAGTGATCATTCCTAGTAGCAGCATTCAACTCTTGGTAGTCAACACAAATACACCATTTTCCCCCTTTCATAGGGAAAATAACTAGGGAAGAGACCCATTATCTATACAAAATATGATAAACAAATCTTACATTTAAGAGTTTTTTCAGGTCAATTTTGACAATCTCTTTAACTACAAGATTCATTCATCATTGGGGTTTGAGAATAGGTTTACATTCTTTTTTAATGTAGATATGATGCATGCATAAATCTAGTGGTACTCCTCTCGTGTCATGGTAGTCCCAATAAAATGTTTTTATGTGCTTTCTCAACATTGTAGGTAACAAGCTTTCTTGTTGGGGTGTTAAGGAGATGCTAATGTTGAGAGGTTTATTTGGTAGAATGTCTACTTACTTTGTTAAAGAGACCATGGTTTATACATTAGTGATTAAAGGAGTATAATTTTATTTAAGGGGAAATAATAGATAGAATTTCCAAATTTCTTTTCTATTTTTATCAAGAACATTCTCAAGAAAAGTATGTTGAAGGAGGTATGGTGTACATTTCAACATGTTTGTGGCTACAAGATCCTGTTGATAGGTGCTTTATAGGATACTAGTAAGGATAGTTTATTCTTCTTGTGTCTATAAAGTTGGACTATGATAAATTGTATAGAGTGATTTTAAGGAGATAAATTCTTCAAAATCATCAATCCAAGGTGTTATACCATCATTCTAGGAAGGCTAGGCTGACAGATAAAGAATTAGTTTCTTGGTGTCATTTCCATTAGAAATTAACATTTTTCCTAACTTAAAACCAATAAAAGCATCAGTAGTAGCCAACCATGTCTAGAAAAGGATGAGATGATAACCTTGCAAGTTTATTTATATCTATAGGAAAATAAATTCTACTAGATATTGTCAAGAGTGTATAGTGATAAATAGGTCTTCAATAATCCCCTCAGGATTAACAGTTGACCTATTAGCCATCTAGATGATGGTGGGTGTTGGATAGAGAGTTTTATGTTTTAGTTGTTGCATGGTCTCCATGGTCATCACATTTATGGATACACCTTAGTCAATTAAATTATTGGATATGGGTTGGCCATGGATGCTAACATTAACTATAGGAATTCTAATATTAGAATATTTTGCGAGAACCATATTTCCCAAGATAATACATGCTAGTTGGCTAATAACTTGGAATATTTTAGGATCCTTATTAATTATTATAAGTTTTTTCAAACATATCTCTCTAAAATCCTTATTTTATATAGGAACATCATTTATTTCTTTAAAGAGTGAGATTTTTATGCACACATTCTTGAGTTGTCTTAAGATATCAAATTTGGGCTTTGGTTCAGGATGTGATATGTTCAATCTCTCTAGAAAATAAGGATTGTTATATTATTTTTTGTTTTATAATTGAATTAACTCATGATTGGACATGGATGGATATGTATTAGTATTGAGTGGATTAGGTTCTTCAAACATTTATATGATTATGGGTGAGGTGGGTTGTGGAAGAACATGTCTTGAGTGAAGTTGGACTTGATTGATATCTAAGGTGTATGTTAGATATTGTATTATTTTAGTGGATTGTGTTGGTTGAAATAACTTATTGGTAGGATTTAGGATGGGATGGATGGGTAATTAAGTGTGTATAATAGGTTTTTAAGTGTTGGACATTAAGGCTTGTTATCATTATGGTTGTTGAATTTGCCAAAGAAATCCTTGATTACCTCTCACTAGTTGTTTCCATGGATTAGATGAAAAGATCCATTGTTGGTTTTTGAATTACCTACATTGAGGTTATCCATTATATTAAATCCATAAATAATTATAGGGTATCTAACAATTTTTTTAGGGCCAATTTTGGTTGGGTATATTCATCCAAGAACCATATTGAGGATTATTTGAGAATTGAGAATATATAAACATAGAGTTTCATGGCACACCTAATATTTTCACCCATAGTTTTATATAAGACATGAAAAACACTTTATTCCCATCTTTTCCTATGGCATATAACTCCAATACTCAAGATATCCTCAGTTATGCTAGCTACCCAAGCTTTCATAGAATGGCATGTGCAATATGTCTTCTTTTTCTGCATTGAGGGTAATATGTAGCTAAAGATTTTTAAAATTTTATAGCTTCCTTCATGTATGTAATGTATCAAGATGTGTATATAGGTGGATTATAATGTCCTAATTCATGTCCTAGAGTAGGTTTATAACTTCACCTGTAGACATTACTAATGCAAATGTTGTAAGAACCCTTTCTTTTGTTTGCGGTTGATTTGGAGTAGTTTATACATAGAATTGTTAGTTCATTAAAGGATAATGTATAAACATCACCAATAGACAATAAATATATTATCTCCAAACAATAATCATAATATTATTTTTAGGAATATTAGCTTGATTGATTGTTTCTCCATTATAGTCTATTTAGATTTTTGCAAGCTGAATAAAAATCCTTCCATATATTCCTTTAATGACTCACCATTAGCTTGTGTCATTCCAAATATGTCATCTCTCCTATAGTTTTTGACCATACAATAGTATTGGTATTTTGTCAAAAACCTCTCCTTTATTTCTTCCCAATTTTAAAAAGCATCCTTTCCAAGTCCCATGAACCATCTAAGTGCTACATCTTTGAGCATTGCTATAAATAATTTTATTTTCTGAGCATCTTGAGTATAATAATAACTATGGCATAAGATGTTTAACTCAAACATAAATGTGTCTGAATCCTTAGATGGTTTTACCCTAAAGCTAGGGAGGGTAGAGTGAGGAATATTCTTCATAGGTTCATTTCCAATAGGATTAAGGATAAGAAATTTGAAGTTATCAAACTCATTTGTAGTATTTTCTTCCTGAGGATCTCCATGAATACTCTTTGTCTTGGTAGATCGGATGTTGTTGCCACCCACTACTCAAAATTCCTATCAACTCTTCTATTTATTTGGTTGTAGAAGATGGATAATTTATATTTTTTCTTAGTAATATATGGATTTATATAAAATGGGGATGTTGTGGAATTTTCAAAATATTCATCTTATGTCTCAACAAAGAGTCTTTCTAAAGTGGAAGATTTTGTTAGCTTGGTATTTCTTCTAGGAGCAAGAATAACCTTCAATGTCTCTTTAGAAAGAAATTTGTATGATGGAGGGAAGTAAATATTGGATTCATGATTATGAGGTGATAATGTAACAATTATCAATGGTGGTACATGTGGGTCTCTTTAATGGGTATGAACTTCTTCAAAGTCTCTAGTTTGTGCTAAAACTCTAGCTAAAATTCCTCTTTTTCTACGTCTTCTATTGATAATTATGAGTGATCTTCAGGAGTTTCTTCATGTTCCTCGGTTACTACAAGATGAATTTTTCATATTTAATCAATGGTTAATAATTTATTTAAAAATATTCTTATATAATCCCCTTTGCTTTGCATGTACGCCAATCACTTTTATTTCTTTTTTTAAAAAATGTTTTTGCCCACCCTGCATGTATAAGGTTAGTAATATGGGGATTTTTTAAAATTTACACTAACCTACTTACAAAAATGGAAATTTAAATAATAAAATAAATAAATAAATATTTAATATAAATAACAATATCTATAAAAAAACAATAAACATCT